>BJCM01085754.1:0-10598 GCA_018326385.1 Flaveria bidentis
AACAATATTTATTCATATAGTTAATGCGTGCTCGCATATACAGTAAAGAGTTGTATTTTACAGAAAAGAGTATTTTCATATACAACATATAAAAAGTATTTTATTACTTATAAAACTAGAGCTCACTCAGCAACGCTGACTTTTATACATTTTTAGTTGGCAGGTAATTATTGCTGAGGATGGCACGAGGGTGAAGCTACTCGGCAGGGAAAGACTGACATCCATTTGTATTCTATGTTACTGTTGTTTTGTAATGCAGTAAAATAATTCTTTTCTAAACAGATTAATGATGATGTATTGCTTAACAACAGTGGTTTAAATGAAATGAATGGTTTTTGATAAATTATTTCTGCTGCTTAAGATTGTATAATTATAATGTTTAATGTTTTAACTGCTGTGATTGACCAACTATGAGGTTTCCGGGAACGGGGCCTTACAGAACTACTTCTTTGTCTTCATCAATTGCCATGAGTAATGTAGGGTCTTCGTCCTCCGTTTCAATTGAGTTTCTTCTTACTTACTTCAAGGTTTAGGACATTTAGATGTTATATGCATTAGTTCAATGTAATTATAACTCTTTAGATTGCTTATATATCATCTAGGTTTGTTGTTGTCAAACTAACATTTCATTGTGAAATTCTTTTCACTTCTCTAATCTTCTTGGCTATTCTTGTCAAAGTTTCTATCTTATATCTTTGGTTTATTGTCATGGTTGTTGAACTTTTTGAAGTTCTACATAGTTTGATCCAGATTGTAGTTTCTCCGGTTGTTGTAAGGTTTCTTCTCGTTCCTTGAAAATAATGTCTCTTGATAAGTAGGTCCAAACTTTTTTGTCATCTCTAGATTTGAGATGTTCTTCGTAGGCTTTAAGCCTTCCAAATGATTCGTTAAGTGTCATTATGTCCATATGTGAATATTTCTCTATTAATGCAATAATTTGCCAGTCTAGTACTTTAAGTACCATTATTGCTTCTTGAATCTTTGTTCTTAAGCTCTTTGACTTTGTATTTGTTGCGCTTAATCTCTCGGCAAACTTGTCTATAAGCTTCTAGAATCTTTGTTCCTCCTTGTTTCCCCCTCTTCATTCGTTGCCCTAGTTCGAAGCCTAGTAGCTACTAGCTCATTGGTATGACCATAAACCAGTACCTCTAGCACAACCTCTAGTTCCTTTTCTTCTTACCATACATCTATCCTAAAAGATATAGGATACTAACGTTGTCAGTCAAGGTAATAATCTATATCATGATAAGTATTGTAAGTTTTAAATAACAATGATTTATAATAATTGTGAGCAACATGGTATCCACATCGTTAATTCTATAAAATTTGGTGATAAAGGCATATTTCATTGGAAAGGTTCTTGTAATGGCTAGATTCTTGCGATGGCTAGATTCTTGCGATGGCTAGATTCTTGTGATGGTTATGTCCTTTTGATGGCTAGGTTCTTGTGATGGTTAGATTCTTTCGATGGCTAGGTTCTTGCAATATGTAGTGACTAGGTTCTTGCGATGCTGTATAATTATGTGATGAAGGGTTGTAACCTACTGTTTGTTGAACATTGCATTTTCTTGACCTTTATAATAAATTTAATGATTTGATTCATTGAAGGTTCGATCTAATAGTTTAGAAGAGACAGGGACGGGAAGGCGGTGCATGATCGGCGGCGGTTGTCGCCGGTTGCCTGGATGGTCTCCGTTTTTGGCCGGTTCGATCTAATGATTTGGTCTCTCTTCGGTCTCCCTCTTATCTTATGATCTTTTTTGGGGTTCTTTGTATGGTGCTTCTTTGTTTTTCAAAGAGAGAGTTTGACAGAGGGTGGAGGTCAACATGCAGTGGCACTGTGGCAGTTCCGGCCGCTGCCATTATCGACGTCCTATTCCAGTAGACCATGTTGTTGTTTTGTGCTTGGTCTTTGTTTTCTTCTCTCTATATTTTGATTCTGAAAATAGATTTTGTTTCGTGTAGGAGAAGGGATCCTCGCCGCTGCCGGAGTCTTAAACTCGTAGGGTACCATAGCGGCGGCGGGGGCGTGACTCATCCTCCGATTCACCGTCGTTTGCTTCTTTGATGACTTTTGGTGCATCTGTGACCTGCATGTCAGTATTGTAGTGTTTTGGCACCATATTCTTTTGGTGTAAACAGTCACCTAGGTGTCTAATCATTTGAGATCTGGTTTGCTATTTAACACTCTGCATTGTGAAAGCTGTGATGATAAACCAACTTTGTCGTTGCTGGTCGTTTTGGCGGGGCGAATGTTTTATGCACAGCCACAATCAGTGACACTTTCTGAGCCGAAACAGCCTGTGGTTCCTTGAAGCATGTCATGCGTTACCTGATGCGCATCACTGTTCTTTCATTGGCCCAATTAACATATAGGTTAGATGTTAATTAGGCTGTGATGATGGTAGTGTTTGTTTTTGTCACTATGGCGCAACAACCATTTTCGGTGTACAACCGTAAAAGAGTGCCTGTGCTGAGCCTTCACCAACAACATAGCCACAACGTGGCGAGGAATGTGTGATGTTATTGCATGTGTCTGTTAATATGGTTGTTCTTCTATTCGCTGGTTCGTGTACCTGTTTTCAGGGTTAACAGGATTGTGGCTTCATGTATATGTTGTGTGTGTGTTCGTATGGTATGCATCTTGGTATGCTCTTAGGTTATTCTACATTGGTAGAAGTCAGATTATGATAACATGATGGTAAAATCAGATTTGTGATTACGAAAAAATTATGCTAGAAAGGTGATATATGTTCATTTTGTGCAGGTTAGATGAGATATAATTTGGCTTAGCAAATGTAGCCTGTCAATCCACCTATAGTTATACATGAGTTGTAGTCATATTTGTGATATATTTTTAAGTTGGTGGGAATTGTTTACGTAGAATTATGATGATTTAATGCTAACCGATAGTGGTATATAATAGCCTTATTTTCGAGTGTGGGGTGCATGTAGTGGCTTAGATGATATGTTTTACCTATTGGTTTAGGATGGTCAACAACGTTTTATTGGTCTCTTGGATGAAGTCACTTCAATCATGCTTGTACTAGAGTTCCACCTTATTCGTGTGAGCTTTGTTAACTGTGTTAGATCCTTGATTTGGAGAATATTTCTAGAATTTGCATCTCTTAGATATTTGATTATTCATATAAGTTTGTCTTTTCATGTTTATGATGTTATTTTTTAAACCAATATTTAAGGCTGACAAGACCTATTTATTGTCTTTTTATTGGGGGTTAGTTTTAGTTGTAGATAACCTGTTGTTAGTGGCTCTTGTATGCAATCTTTTAGTGTATGTGGGTAGGTTGTTTATGTGTGAGCGCGCATGCCTTTGTAGATTGCATTCATCTACCTGTTTGGCATGCTTACGTTTCATTGTTCACATTGTTAGTTTTATTTGTATTTTGGCTGTTTTTTATTCTCTCTTTAACTTCTTACATAATCCATGTTTTTTTTTTCTTTTTGCAGGGTTGGTTGTTTGATCAGTTGTAGGTGGTGTTCGCAAATTTTGGTTTGCAGCTTTTTAGTTGCTCACTGTTTTTTGGGTCGTTTGAATTTCTTTATTTCAGATTTTTAATTTTTGTTGTGAATGTTTTCATTTGCATCAGTAGCAGGAAATAATTAAGGGGTCATCAACAACCATTTGAACTAAAAATTACACAAGCATAAAGAGCATGTTAGCTTTCTTTTGGTTTGTGGATATCTGGTAGTTAGGTTTTAGGAAATACAACTCAAATTGGGTGTATGAGCAATCAGGTAAAATATAATCATAAGTCAAAACATTTTCGTTACATGGGTTTGAAACACCCTGTTTTAAAACTTGATAGTAAATTGATATGAAGTTAGGATCACAAACCTGTAAGCACCATGATGACACAAATCTATTTGTTATTTGTTTAGAAATTCTCTGGAAATGTGTGAATCATGAATTACTTGCATGTATATTTTCACTCGGTTGTATGTGTGAATCATGAATTACTTGCATGTATATTTTCAATCGGTTGTGCCGTTGCACCCTGTATTCATTGTTATTAGGTGAACACTTGCATGTTATTATTGTTAACCAAAGGGTAGTAAAAAAGAGTCCAACATACGCGTAACGCGCGTAATAGAATATCACTAGTTATTTTTATTATTGTTGTTATTTTTATTATTGCTATCATTGTTTTTATTGTTATCTTTATTTTTTATTTTCAATTTTTTTTAAGTTCCACGGTTCAAATTGTTTGTTAGATCATACCAATCTTCTTATTCATGGTATATATGAACAAGTGAAGGATCATGGTGGAGGCGATTCTTCTTTTTGATGTGGGTTTCTTCGATTTTATTTAAAGTAACCTATCGAACAAGTCTTTTTTTGATGAGGGAAAAAGATTAAATCAGATGATATGGGTCTGTTGTTATGTTATATACAAAGATGACATTAGGGTGTGGAAAAAACTATAATAACCGAATCGTAAATGAAAAAACGAAATCAATAAGAAACCTATAATTTGGTTTGATGGTTTTTCAAAACTTTTTTTTTGTTTGGTTTCGGTTTTGCTTCTAATAAAAACCGAAAGTATCGAACCGAAACCATAATAACCAAACTTCTAAATTTAGATGTGTATTCATAAACTTATAAACATGATTAACATATTACTTATTATTTAACTTATGATATCTAAATATATTAAAAAATATTTAGATTTTAAGAATAATCTTTAAAGTCTTTGTTTGAATTGATAGATTAGAATACTTTATTGAATTTTTTGTATTGTATTTTATGAATTATAATCATTTTAATGTCAAGTAATTTATAAGAATATGTAGATTATATTTAAATATCAACAACATTATGTAGCAAAGATTTTGGTTTATATTTATTAATTAGGACCAAATTTTTTTCTTAGAAACTTAAAGCCAAAATGGTAAAACAAAAAAAACAAAACCGAACCAACACCGAAGTAAAAACTGAAAATCAAAAACCACATAAACCTAAACCGAACGGTTTAAAAGCTTAAAAACCGAAATATTAGTTTTGGTTTTGATTTATGTTAAAATCAAACCAAACCGACCCATGCTCACCCCTTAGATGACATTAATATCTAAAACTTCCGAACTAATTTAATGATGACAAACTAATTGTAAAACTAGATAGAGATTTAAAAAGGGTATATTATTGATACATACAATTTATTTTATTTTTTTATATTTTCTATACATATATATCGATACATAAAAAAAAATAAAAATAATAGATATCTAAATAATATAAATACATATTTGTATAACACAACCATTTAAAAAAAAAGGAAGCGACACGTGAGTTATGTTATCATGTGAATGTAAACACCTGTCTTTCCCCCACCTACCCCTCTAAATCTTCCTTCCGTGGCCGTAACATAACAATAATTGGATACCACCAGTAAACGCGTGGTTCTTATTAAATTAATTAAAACTCAATATCTTATATGTTTTCTCAAATAAATAATAATAATAATAATAACAATAATAATAATAATAATAACAACAATAACAATAACAGGCTTGGTTTTAGAAAGTCAGTAAAAATAAACTTGGATTTAAAATAAACTGTAACCTAATGGTCACGGTTTATCATATCTGAATTATTTTCATATATTGATGTTATTTAGAAAACCCAAACGTACACATGTGGTTGAGTAAAATAAAATATAAAAATAAGAATATGTTATCATATCGATCATTGTGGGTCTTAAATTCCAATAATTAGGGAATTATTTATTTATTATATAATATTTTTGCAAGTGAATTATTGGGCATATAATACCAAATTAAGTTGACTACGAATCATGCTCCTCCTATATTCTTATTCTTGCTCCTATTCCAATTCATCATCCAAGATATCGTTTATCCTTTCAGCTTCTGACTTCATCTCTGGACCAGAAAAATTAAATAAATGAATTAAGATATGCAATTACGTTATTTGATCGATACCATTAAACGCACAAATATATTTGCATTTACGATACCCTCTCTTATTTCATTAAAAACAAACCAACTATTTGCTAATTTTAGTAGCAAACGCAAACCTATAATTAAGAAATAATAAAATAACCTTATAAAATGACAACGCCTTGTGATTAAAACATTCTACTTACATAGAATAAATAATCCTTTGGTTATTTTATAGTGTTAGGGTTGCACTTATTAATTAAACCTTTAAAACAATAATTAGTAATCAGTGAACATATTCTTAATGGAATATATCCGACTAATAATCTTAATCCATTTCAGTTTGCTTTGTTTGGGAAAAGTTGTTTCCCAAATTTATGTTCGTGCTTATTAGTAATTAATTATTGATGATATTAGTGTAAGAGTAGTTCGATTATTGTTAACTCTTAAAGAGACAAATTATTGTCCATAAAATATATACATGACACCTTAAATGCTCTGATATATGGGTTATGTACATTCGTGTCTAGCAGCTGAGCTATAAAAGACGTTTAGGACCATACGTCACGTATGATTTTTATCACTCAAAATTATTAGAATATTAATTTCCCATATGATCCATACATAGGAGTATAAAGCTATACTTCACATATAGCGCATATACGTGTAATATAGTGTTATACGTTATGTATAGTATTTTTAATAGGCAATTTGGATTTTAATAATTCAAATTATTATCTATTGGTGGATAATAATTCATACTATCAATTTAACCGCTAACACTCTCAACTTTCACTTTTATAAACAACAATAATTCCAGTGACATAATTTTTAATTTTTACGCTCGATTTGTATCTATTTTAGTCTCAATTTAGCTTGTATGTTTTTCATTTCATTCATAATTATTATTGCAAACCAAATCGAATCCAAATCGAGCGTAAAAATATGAAAACTATGTCACTGGGATTGTTGTTTGTAATAAAAGTGAAAGTTTAGAGTGTTAGTAATTAAATTGATAGTATGGATTATTATCTGCCAATAGGTAATAGTTTGGTTTATTAAAATCCAATTTGTCTTTTTAATATAACTTTTGTTGCATTTAAAAATATACACTTTTAAATACAAACATTTGTACTTTATTTTTAAAAATACATTTTTATTTTAAATATTTATGAAACTTTTTCAATTCTTACCTCAAAAATCACAAACATTTGTAATTTAAGTAACCAACCATCGAACAATAGAATAATTCGTAATTTAATCAAGTAACTAACCGAACAATAGAAACAACAATATAATCAAATTGTAAATGCAAACAACCAAAATAATAATTGTGAATCCAAGAATCGCAATCAGGAATTATCTGCGTTGGTTGAAATCAAGTCAATATTTGCGGAATCAACGTTGGCTTAGTTTAATTGTTTGTATTAAATTTCAAAATCAATAAAGATTTAAGAACGCGGTGGAAAAAACACAACTAATGAATAAACAAATATTAAATTCAAATGTATTTCATTAAAATGTGTTAATGATTACAAACAATGAACGAATGATATTGAATTTTGTGTTTACTGATGTTACGGCTGCTAGGGTTTGGTTGTGTGATTTGATGTGATGTTTTTCTGTTGTGGAAATTTCGTATTGCTGTCACCGTCGTTGATTCAAAACCTATGATCCATATATATAGACAATGATGTTTTTCTTAAGGAAACACCGGATCTCTTGAGATTTGAAATTGATTCAGTTAATGAATCACCGGATCTCTTGGGATTTGAAATTGATTTAGTTAAGGAATCACCGGATCTCTTAGGATTCGCAAAACTGCCTTGTTGACTTGTTGACTTGTAACACTTGTATTGTTTGAATACAAGTGTTTGGATTCCGTAGGAATATTGTCTTCCGTAGTTGATTGTTCTTCCATACGAATCTTGTTCTTCCGCAGAAGACTTGTTGTTCAACAGGAAACTTGTTCTTCCGCAGGAGTCTTCTCTTGGAATTCTCACTTCACTCCAGGTGATGGTTCATCCACAGATGATCTTCGAATGTTTGTTACTTGTAAGAAACATATCTACGGAAGAACAAAATGTTCATCCGTAGATGTTTCTTACACTTAGTCAATTTCTGAAATTGACTAAGTATAATATTTGTACCTGCAAACATACATAAATCAACACACATATATATGGGTTAACCTATGCATACACAATAATGAATTACAACCATTCATTACAGATATTAATTCAAGTACTAAGCCTATACAAAAGGGACTAGATCTACTGATCCTAGACCTAACAATACTCTCCCTTAGGCTTAGATACTTGTATTCAGTTCTTCAAAACTGAAAGTTCTTTAAATCTTGACATCATTCTTTTGTTGAAGTAAGATACTGCATGCTTTTGATCATCATACTTGTATTTGATCTCCATTCTGTATATCCTTTTCAGAGTATCAAAGCTCAATCCCAGAATGTCTTCTTCTGTAGTCAGAGTTTCCACCACACACTGATTATGGACAATTTCCAGCTCATATTCTTCTGAAATTCTCAGTTCTGATATATCTTCGATGTTGGCACCCTTCAGCATCCCAACATTATACCTTCTTCTCTTGAATGCTTTGGCATGAAGCTTATCCAAAACTTGAATCATGTGCATATATAGACACAAGTCATTCTGAGCCCTTTAATCAGTTAGCTTTGGAAAGAATTTTTCATGAAGGTATGATGTATAGCTAGGGTGGAGCAGTTTGACCTCGACTGGGTCAAAAATTTTGATTCTTTCAACTTTCTTTCCTTCTGCATTCCTTAGTAGCACTAATTCTTTGGTCTTCTCAATATATCCCCATTCTGTTATGGGATATGTATATTGATTCCCATCTATGCTTTTAACATTAGCTAACTTACTACTTTGCCATCCAACCCTCTTCAAGAACTCATCATCCACTATTGTAGAGGAGTTAGATTTTGGTCTTTTCATTCTTTAATAACTTCTTTTGTGCTCATCATCCTCTCTCTTGGCTTCCTTAAGCACATCATCTCTGAATTTTGTTTTTAGCTTTCCTACTAACACAGAGAAGTCTTTTCCTCTTGGGTGAACAGGATAGTTAGAGATAATCAAACTTTGCAAATCTTTGAGATCACATTCAGGTAGGCACAGTACTGATGCTATATCTTGGAAGTATTGAACCCTTTCAGATGTTCTCTTGATGATAACACAGTCCTATTCTTGATCATACTTCCATACCATGATTCTATTGTCTTCCATAGAGGTTGGACTAGTGATGTGGTCAAACAAGTCTATCAATGTAGACTTCTTCTCTGTGATTTCCCTGACTGTTGTCCCCAATGGCCACACTTTTCCAGGAATGACTGCTCTTGGTTCTTTGATGAGTTTGTCTTTTTCTTTGTGTTGAGTTGTGCTTTCAACTGTTACTGGTTCAGCTGGAGATTTGTTATAATAACTAGGATTTGGAGCTTCAAATATGAATCTGACTCTAGTATCAAGTTCAACAGACATTACATGTTCCATCATTCTTCTCAGTTCAGCAACACTTCTTCCTTTAAGCTCATGAGCCTTATAATAATGACCCTTTAGCCAACATACCATATTGTATTTGCTAAGCTTTGTTGTATCACAGTGACCTAGATCTTTCTTGATTTTCTAAATGGCTTAAAAAGTGGTGAATGCTTCATAGTCACAATTTGGAATTATGAATTTGGCAAACTCAAACTCTTTTAACATATCTTTCATCTCAGTCAAGTTCATCCTTTCAACCAGGTCAAATTAGAACCCATGATTGATCAGGGTCATAAAAAGAGATGACTCGGGTCTCTCTTCCATAATGTCTTTTGTTGTTAGAAGAACATCAGCAGTTGATTCTTCTTTATCTTTGTTGGTTTCTTCTTCAATCAACTCTTTCCACTCAGCATCACTCTCAGCTTCATCGTGAATAACTTGCTTTGATGTTGAAACATTCATTGAAGGAGTGTGCTCTGAAGATGTATGCCTTGACGTTATGGGTGTCTCTTCAATATTGATTGTTTGTTTTTTTGTTGAACCCAAATACTTTATTTTCCTTAGTATAGAATAAGTTGCTTAGAAGATGTAGTAGGTTTCTTTAGTTGATTTGATTCAAGAGCACATATTTTTATCTTCAGCTGATCAATCTCTTCTTCTTTTCTTCTCAACAGAGCTGATTAATCATAGAGAGAGTCATTCATTTGATGGATGAGCACTTGAGAATGTTTTATCCTTTGATTTTGATTTTTGTTCAGACTTCTTCAGTTTTGAACCTTTTTCACAATCAGTAGATTGAGTGTCTGATTCAGACTTATTTGATTCTTTCTTCTTTGTGCCTTTTGTCTTGTTCTTTTTGTTAAAATAACATTCCTGAGTGGAATGTTTATTTTTGTTGCAGATAGCACAATGTTTGTTGAAGTAGCAGTTAGCAGTCATGTGATTGTTCATATTGCAAATAGAACAATAGCTACTGAAGTAGCAATCTTTATGTCACACCCCCGCTAAAGCGGAAACACGGGAATGTAACGAGACGGGATCGTCATAACACATGGTATACATTAGAGAAGCAATATAAGTATGATGACAAGCGTGTCATGACGTCACCCGAACACAAATGGAGACTTGTGTCGTGTTAGTCAATATTCACGACAACATAGCCATAAACAT
>BJCM01085755.1:0-11387 GCA_018326385.1 Flaveria bidentis
TATATATATATATATAGATAGTAACATCATGTTTAACCCAATTAAAAGTTGAACCCAATTAAAAAGTTTAACCTTATTATCTTTTAACCCAAATACAATTCTTAAGGCCCATTTTTATTAAGTAAACTTGTTATTTATAACTTATTTTCATCAACCAAACTAAAAGACTCTTTCTAAAATAAACCCAAATCTCACTTCTTGACCAACTAAAAATAAAAAAAAATTAAATTTAGACACGCGCTAGGAACAAGGTTGAATAAAAAATTTATTGGTTAGCTATTATATTATACAATTCTAATACTATGATCTTGTTACATTTATTGCTAAAACATTTATTTCTATTTAAAAAACAAATTTATATAATTTTATTCGTGAGCCTAAAGTTTTTTTTCCTCGACCCATCCGGGGCACTCAAATGTAACGGCCTTGAGAAATAGCATTTGACAATCAATCCCATGAATAAAAATAGGGTGAAGTGAAATGATATAACCTTAAAAGTAAGTGGCCTAGGCTAAAAGACAGTCTCACATGTTAGGTAGCATGTCCACTTCAAGTAGCCTACAAAAGTTATTTCTATATCTTTGACTTTGTAATTCCCGTGATTTTTACAAGTTCCTAATCTACACACGTCTCAATTATAAATCTAACACGTTATCATACACGACGTATAAAGTCGAAAATACTAAAAATGAGGAAAATTTAGAGGGTTATCAGAGGGCTATACATCTCACATAGCCCTATACGGCTCTTTATATATAAGGTTATATGACGCGCATAACAAATTTCAACACTGAGTAAAAGAAAAAGTTCAGGTGTATGTTAGGGGTTATATGCCCGTATAGTGTTATACGACCCGTATAAATTAAAGTTGAGGTACTGATTAAAAATTTTAGGTGTCTCTAAATATCCCTACCCTTTATTAAACACTAATCATCTTTCATTCTTGATGATGTAATAGTAGATAATATCCAACTATACATGCACAATTTATACGTTACTAGTATGGTTTCACATATGATATTCGTAATAAGGTATATCGTGCTTTTGTTTCTATACAGCTAATGTGGACAACATGATTTTTAAACCGTTAACAACTTAACATTAGTTTATCATATTTAGAGTAAATAACTAATTTCGAAAAAAAGGAAAAAAAATATGGGAACCTAATAATTCCATAGAATTATATGAACGAGCAAAATTACCCGCCGCACGATGCGGCGGGGCGGGGAAACTAAAGCGTAGAACTAAAATCCATAAGTTATTACGGTGTGGTTGTACGATTAAAAGGAACATGTGACGTTGAGGAAAATCGATTATACAAACTAAAGCGTAAATAGAAAACACAACTATGCTTTAAATATTACGATATAAGAATCTTCAAGATATAGTTTTCGGGTAAACACGTTATGTAAATTGATAGAAAAACTATTAGAAAAGTCAAGAGAAAAAAACAAAAAGAAAAAAAAACTATATTGTACGGCCAACTAAAAACCACATATAAACCAACTCCGCCAATTGCACATATATATTCTATAAATGAATACTTATAGACACAGCTCGTTTCGAACAACATAGACAAACTCGAATTTATACCTTCGTTATCAAACAAAATTTGAGTAGAATAGTAGATCATCTCTAGATATACATAAAAGATGAGCACCAAAATATATTATGTTTGACCCAATTCATCCTCGATCAAAACTTATGTTATCACGTAGCACTTAAAATTTAGACCAAAATATTAAGAAACCAATCACACAAATCAATTAAAAAAGGATAAAAATTGTTGTTACCAAGCTTCAAACCACGGACCATCAATTTGAAAGTGTTAACTATATGAAAAGATAACATATATATTATAAAAGCAATGTCGGTGGCCCAACTCCATTGATCACCGACCTTTGCCATTAAGTATTAGTAAAATTTATGTTATGTGATTTTTTTTATTTATTAATTCCTCAAAAGATGGTATTATTCATCACAAAAATGTCGATAATAATCAATTTTATAAAAATATTATTTTCAATAATTTTGTTATGTTTATATAAGCCCGTTAATAAATATTGTTTTTGATAACCACTATGATTCCTTGTGTTTTGAGGTGTTTTTATCGATATAAGTGTCTTTTTTATCCATTATATTTCTTATTTCTTGTGTCATTTAATTATGTCCAATCAAACACTAAGTAATACAAACGTATCCCATAAAATCTCCTTCAATAAGATTTGAAGTTATTTTCAACTGCATCTTAAAAATATTTCTATTGATTAGTCAAACTTTAATTTTTATAGTAAGTTGTGAGGACTACTTAGAAACAACTTGCTCCTAAGATAGAGTTCATTGATTGCATACTACTTTTTGAATTTCAGACATTTGAAATAAATACTTGTTTGACATTGCATTTGAAAACTATGACATATGAAGTTCCTAACTTCTATAAATACTTTAATTTGTAATTGTAAAGTTGTAGTTTTTATCAGTTAAACAGTCTACTAATTACCTCATGAAGCCTCTAAGGTTTGTCTGCATATACTTCTAGTTCATTTTAATATTTTTTTTGTTGGTAAAGGATGATCAAAAGGTCAATGTTGAGGTACATAAGTTGCTAATGGTGTTAAACACTCCATGAGAAGGTGTTCGGAAGGTCATCTCAAGTTGAATTTTCCTATGTTCTATCTAAATCGTTTAAAAGAACACTCGCCAACCCCCTTATATATAGGTTTTTCCTTTATGTTCTATCTACATCGTTTGAAACTCACATATTCTATCTTATGTACTCGGCGTTTTTAGAATAAAATGATCAAAAGAAAGTTCACGATAATGTATTTCATTTTCATGTATATATGTAATGCATCTTGTTTATAAGAACTTAAGAATAGTATTCAATCGTTGCTATCAATCACTTAAATTGTATATTATATGTTTCTTTACGAAATCACGGTGTTTTACGAATATATAATCGAAAATAAGAAACGATAAAATAGAAACTTGGGTCGAGCCCATCATGAACTTAAACAAAATGGGCTTTTGACATAGGGAGAAAACAGATCAACCTATATTCAGTCGTGGGCCTTAACTTGATCTGTAGTCAAGTCCAACATACAAACACTTGAATAAAAGTTGCCAATAGGCCCAATAGCTAATATCATACTTCTAAAATTATGGGCTTTCGTGTGATTTTTCTATGAGTGTAAGTTGTGTAACACCCAAATAAAATTCTTATTTTTAATGATAAATAAAATAGTAGATTTAATACTTTATTCAAAAATTTTACAACAAATAAATTTAAAGAAATCAAGTTTTTTTATAAAATTCAAAAGAGCATAAAGATGCAAGTTTACAATAATTACGAAATTTCAAAATTAGCAAGAAAAGTGCACGCGAGGGTCTTCCTATTTGATACTCTAATTTTTATCATTTTATGTTTTTATTTTGCTTTTTGTTTTTGCAATTTTCGACTATAAGGATCGTTTAACCCAAGCTATAAGATAAAACCGGTATCTTGATAAACCAAAAACAATACAAGAATCAAGAAGTCTTTATTTAGAGTATTTAGTTTTTCACATACGGAATTCAAGTGAATTATCAAAAAAAAAATAGGAATTTGGTTTTATGCAAGCAAATTGCTTGACAAACAAACCGTAAATTGTTTAAATAAAATCCTCAAAATTACACTTTGCTCATAGCCCTTTAAGTTGACCAGCTAAACCAGTCAACGTTGTCCACTTTTCAAATGCACTTGCTGAACCCACAAAAGCTAATTTTGATCCTTCTATATCATTCTTTCTCACTGCATCATATTTAAAATTCAAGAATGTCTATAAAACTATGTTTCAACATAACTATATGCATCAAAAGTTTTACCATACAAGTTGAAACTTAAACGTACCTGATGAATACAAAGAAGTCAAGGAAGAGTTGAATGTATCCACTTGAGCCTTTTCCTCGGGGCTTGAACTCAACTGTAAAAATCAATGTTTTTAGAATAAAACCGGATCAAATATCATACGGGAGTACATCTTTTTAATTCATTGGTTAGACAAAATTTAAGAATTGGATGAAACATGATTTCTTAATTACAAGAACATTGTCTTTCTTGGAGCCTTTGAGTGTTGTACTTTGTAGCATAAATTTACAACCATAGGTGTTTCTAGTTTGGTTTCAACGGTTTTAAAGTCAAATAGTAACAATTTCTAATCATTGTAACCAAAACCAAACCGTTGAAAATTAAAATTGTACCAGCTAAGCATCTGGTTTCATGGTAATTGGGTCTTTACAATAGAATATGCATAAAATACGATCAAAATAGAAGGTTGATGATTTTAAAAAAATCAAACCGAAAATACCAACTCCGTGTATTATATCCTTACACAAAGCTACATATTCAGCTTAAATAACTTAAGACGAATGTAAATAGTAAAAGGTTATAGTTGTATGGTCCAGTTTCGTTTTTCTAGTCCGTTTTATGTATAACTTTAAACCAAATTGTATCGCCTTGAAATAATTTTAAAAAACACCAATGGTTTCATACCGAAAATGTAAATTATTAGTAAGCTAAAGACATGGGACCTGTGAGAGGGCTGCATTAGCCTTCTTGAGCCAGTCAACATCAGGGGTTTGACCAAGGATTGAACCAGCTGAAGGGAGATCATTGTTCTCTATGGCTTGGCCTACTTTGCTGAGTTTGTAAATAACATTTTGCAGATATTCTGCACCAGTGACAATTTTTCAAGATCTCATATAGGATTTCTTTTATATATAATATTAATAATATCACATGATTAGTAGTAAAAAGAACATATATCAATATATCATTCACAGAAGTCAGAACTATGAATAAGTCAATAAAATGCTAATTACACTTCACCTCCGAAATAAGGGTAAAAAACTAACATAATTTTTCTTAAAAGTGTATGAAAGGAGCTTTAAACTAATATTTATGTGTATCAAAGTAGTAAAGTCCCTAAATTTGTATAAAAATGCAAGCATTTATAGATTTTTCTTTAAAATAATTACTTCCTTAACTTCTAAATCAATTAACAAATTTAACATTTTTGAAAAACAATAATATAATATCTCTTTGGCAATGTAAAGAGTTAACATATTATCTAAAAAAAAATAACAAATACGAGCATTTTAGATATGTTCAGAAATTTTAGTAATAAAATATTAGTTTAGTGACTTTTTATGAAAAACAAGAAGCTATATTAAATTAATATATGATCTTTATATATAACAATGTATCATTACATAAGCATAGATAATTAAAGCTTAATGATAACTCTAATATATATGAGAAAACACACCTTTGTCTTTGTTGGATGAATTAAGAGCAGTTTGTTTCTCAATCCTTTTCTTTCTATCTTGCTTCACCTTCTCCAAGAGTTCAAGATCATCATCAGCCTCTAAAATGGCAGCATTTGCATTTCCATTTAAGGACAACAGGAAAAGAGAAGTGAGGCTTATTGAAAGGCTTCTCTTGGAGATTTGTGGAGGGTAATCTGGTAATTTACACACTGGTTTACACACACTGGTTGCCTTCACTATGTGTTTCTGAGAGGTTGTTAATGAAGAAGAAGAAGAAGATGATGATGATGATGATGATGATGAGAGGAAGGTGGTTGGATTGGAGAGAAAACTTGCAGCCATTTTCACCCTCTGTTTTGTTATGATTTGTTTTTGTTTTTATATTTTGTTTTTATGTTATAAGATGGTGTGTAAGGTGGGGTGGAGAGAGCTAGAGGACTTGAAAATGGATAAGATAGTGGATTTCTTGATATTGTCCATTGATATATTTATTTATGTATAAAATGGATACTAAAATATGAAGTATAATCATTTTTAATTTTAAATAATTAATATTGTATTAACGAAAAGATGATAAATGCTAGAAGAGTGATGTTATATTGCATTTTGTAAAGGGTCTGTTATAGATACACCCACATTGATATCTAGACGCGCTCGATACGGTCGTAAGAGCCTTCACGGGCCGTATTACGGCCGTATCGGTCTGTAAATATCAAATCAGTCAATTCATGATTTTTACGGCCCGTATTGTCCATTACGGCCCGTAATGAGTCTTATGGTAAGTAAAATTCTAGATTTTTTTTTATTTTTTTAACATTTTTCATTCATTTATGATTTATTAATTAATAATATTTTTGGGGTTATTTTTTGCTCTTATAAAATACTTATTTTTAAGTTATATAAATAAATATTTTAGTTGGAGTATATTCACATTTCGTTTTTTATAAATTTGTGAGTGTAATTTTTATATTATATGAAATGTTTGTAGGTAAATTATAAACAAAAACATTTTGTGTTATTAAAACATCATTTTTCCTCTTTTTCTCTCTATACGTGGGTGTGTGTGTATATATAGAGATAAAAAAAGAGAATATACCAATAACCAATATATGTTTTATAATATATTCATATAAAGAATAATAGAATATCTCAATAATCAAAAGTGACATGTTATATTTTAAAATTAATTAGGTTATAATACTTTTTAGTTTAATTTTTTTACTTTTATATATAACTCTAAAGAAAATACAAATTATTTATTTTTATCTTTTTAAAAGTTATAAAATACTTATTTACAAATTTTATAACTTAATTTATATTAAACTAAATAGTACTATACCGTAATTAACTTTAAATTTTTAAAACATTTATTAAAAAATAAAAATTTAAAGCAAAGAAATAAAAAAGAAAACTTTACTTTTGTTCATAAGCCTTATTACGGCCCCATAAATTTAAGTCATTATAGGCTGTAATTACCAATACGGGTTGTAACATATTATAAATTGACTTATTTGATATTTTGCAAACCAATACGGCCCGTAAGGGTATTTACGGGCCGTGAAAAAAATTCAAAGGATGTCCGCATAACACCTGACATACGTTGGAGTTAAACAATTTTTGTGTTAAAACATTTGACACAACATATATAATGAAAAATGTTCAAACCCAATCCTATGTTATCGTGAGAACTTATAAAAATTTCTCAAGATCTATTAAAATCATTATTTTTTCTATTAAAATAATATTATTATGCATATAAAAGATTATGGTTTTAATGTCTATGTATAAATATATAAGTGTAAAAAAGTTAACATTTATGTAAGTAGAAAAGAAAAACATACGCTTATAAATGAAAGTGTAACTTACTTTTTTATATTGACGTAGAGTGATAGACTCTTTGAGTGAAAAGAGTAGGGAAAAACTATCCTCTAGCAATTTGTCAATGGCTCTGAGGTCGTGAATCATTTTCGTTTATATTATGGGTCTTGTAACTTTGAAGAATTATATATCTTTTTTATAAGTTTAGTTTTTTAGCCTTTTTTGCCTATTTACTAATATATATAAATATCCAATGACTACTAACATATACGTTCAATACTTCTTTTTAGAACTTTATTTAGTTTTTGTCCAAAAAAAGGCAAAATCAAATTTATTCAATCCCAAACCAAGACAATTTAATACAAAAAACCATAACCTAAGCTCAAGATTAGAAACAATTTAATGAATACAAGAGACATAAAAGGCTATCAAATCATCAACAAGACAAATTAATGCCAAAAACCATAACCTAAACTCAATAACAAACTGGATTTGTTATTGAGACGAAACCTAATGCAAATACAATGAAGATGTGAAAAAGACAATGAGATAAAGGCCAACGACATCATGAAGATCAGCTTATGTTCTCCCTTTAATAATGTATCAGACGAAGATACGAGTGCCCAAGATGATGATGAACCGACTTGTTTATGACCTGAAAAATATGGGTTTAATCTCTAGTTTCTAAGATGATGAACCGGTTTAATTGGTTATTTTTTATTTGAACCAATTTTAAAACTGGTTTTGAATCTCGGGCTGCCAAATCAGTATACAAATTGACGGTTGGAATCGGGGGTTTGGCGAAAACCGTTTTATTTTCAAATAGGACCGTTTCCCGAATGGGTTTTTGCCAACCTTTTAGATCCTTTCTCAGTTCTCACTACCCATGAGGCCCAACTGAGCCCAAATAACCTTTAGCCCAGCAACACTCTTCTACTACAACTCCAATAACACTTCAACAGCCCATTATAGCTTAACAACATATATAAGTAGCGCAACATAAAAAGAATAAAAATAAATAAAAAATAATAAAAACATTACCAGATACTAGAAAACACTTATATGACCATATGTTTGACATTGAATTGAAAATAGATTACATATTTCAAAAGTTTCTTATACTCGATAAACATATACGCTCTACTCTAGATCTAAAAGCATCATACATGTAATTTGTTGGATTCGAATTTACAATATTTTAGTTCTAAAGTATAATTTTTATCATTCTTTTCAAGTTTTGGAGACACCATTGAGTGGTTTAAAAATTCATTTTTCTGGATGACTTTATTCCCTCTGTTCTTTAACCAAAAAAAACTTGAATTTTAGCATCTTCAATGAGTTTCTCGATTGAAGTCCTCTTCTTGAATAATATCAACTCGTTCCTTGATTTCAAGATTGATCAAGGGTTGTGTAGCAGTGTCGGCAAGATTGAAGTTCATCCATCAATTGTGTAATTGTAGCACAACTTTTTTTTAGTTAACTTTGTAAAATACCAATGATTTTTAGCTCAAATGGTTTATATAATTTACCCCAAAACGTCATATATGTAGGGGGAGTTGAGGTCGTGGATTCAAGTCCCACCTGTGACAAAAATAGGGCTCAAGGTTGGGCCAGAGGATTTGTTCTCACTTTGATGAGTTTCTTATGAAAGTGGTCTCGGGTTGGGTACTTGAGTAATGAGAATGATCAGATGGTCCAGTGACACACGCAGTGTTCTAGATAACCGTTCAAGAATAAAGTAAAATTTGTAAAAGTTAATTAAAAACGAGTTGTGAGTTCTGGAAACTTCTATACGTTCAATGATTCAATTAAATTTTAGGCCGTCAATTTCGTGGTGTGCAACGGTAACCACCGACCATAACTAATTAACTTCTTTATCAACCTCGATATTTTAACTGTACAGATCTTGTTCGTGTAAAAATATATACTTTTTAGAAAACGGATGTAAAGAAGTATGACCCTTAATCTCATAAAAAAATTAATAATGGTTACTTGGAGTTAATGAAAAGTTAAAGAAATATTAAATTTACGTGAGAAACCAAAATACAATTCTAGAATCATTTAAGGTGGAAAATATTAATTTGCATTGATACGAAGTTTAATCAAAGATAATGTGTATCTTTTAATGATATAAGTTGAATTTTTTTTGTTGGCTGTCAAAGAAAAGGCAAGTATATATAAAAAACTATATTGCTTTTGAACTTTATAAAAGCTAAATTATTTTAAAAAATGTTTAGACAATTATTTTAATAGTTTTATAATATTTGGAAATTAGTACATTCAAATTGATCATTTTCTAAATTAATGTGATAGAATATAGAGAGCGAACAAATGAGTAGCTTCCGAATTAAAAAAAAAAAAAGAAGAAGAAGAGTTGAAGTAGTTGGGCTAAACATCGGGTTAGTCTACCTGCTTAACTATATATATCTATGAACTAAATTTTATATCTAAAGTATTTCGATCATTTATTGTCTGAGTTACATTAAATTTAACGTTTAGGTTATACTAGTCATTAACATTTTTAAGTAAGATAATACTTTTTAAGTAAAACTACAAAAGGAAAAAAGAAGCTGTTAATATAAACAATAGCTTCTGATTAGTATTTAAAAATTGTTAATAGATCTGTTGAGACCAATTAAGAAACAGAATTCATATATGCCCACACACACAAAGGTTCATTTTAAAACTCATAGTGGTTTTTGCTACTTAAATATTGGTCAATCTCCATAAACCTCTTGTTATGTATATGTAATTGATGACACCTCTTCTTATGTCATTATTTGGTTTCTATGCAATAACATTTAACTAATGTTTTCAAAACCGGATCGGACGTCGAACTGAACGTCTTACTGGTTTGGTGGTCGGACCGGTTGGACCGAATTTAACTATATTTTAATTATATTTATATATGTAGTTAAATATAAGTAATTTATATATGATTTATATATATATATATATGTATATGTATTATAGTTATATATAAAACTTAACTATATTTATATATCAAACATACTAATTTATGGTTTAACATCCCGTTTTTACCCATTATAATAAAAAAAATTAAAACCGGTCCGACCACCGGTTCGGGAAGAACTGGCCGGTTCAACCCATCAAAAACAATTCGCAGCGAACCGGACCGATCCCCGGTCGAACCGGTCGGACCGACCAGTCCAATCCGGTCGCGAAAACAATGCATTTAAAAGTGAGGTTGGGCACAACGAGACAATTATTTAGAGTTAGATGATGAAACTTATTTTAAGGTTGTCTGAATACTATTTATGATGGGTTGGTATAAATCAAGTCTAGTAAAATAGGTAAGGTAATATCTTGTATTGAAAAAGAATAAGAAAAGACCCAATTAAATTGATGACTAGTTACCTAGGCAGATGTGTTCTTTAATCATATTAATTTTTTAAGCTAACTAACTTTTAGCTGATTTCAAACGAAAATTCAATTACTTCTCTTTTTTCTTTGTTTAGTTCTTTTTTCCTTTATTTTGTTTTCTATTATTATATTCTCTAAAAAATTTAGATTTAAATTAATCATCAACCCATAATAAAGTCATGAAGGTTGATCGTTAACCATTTAAATGTCGTATCTCTTTTTATATTTCCTTGGCTAGATTGGTTTAACTCGTTTTCACCTTAACTTTCAAAATAGTAAACCTACATCAAATAATATATTATATCATAATATAAAGTTATCATAAAGTGTAATAAGATGAGTTTTCTTGTTTGTGGTATGCTTGTATAATAGTTGAATTGTAACTTTTCATTTTGTTTTAAGTGAATCTCAACCATCCAAAAATCATTCAAAATGATTTGATAACACTAAAATCACTAACTAAAACCGCCAAAACCACCTGGACAAGTCACATGAAATTAAAGAGTTACATATGTTATCTTATAAAAGTAAAAATAAAATAAAGCAAAATCTTCAAGAACATTCTTTTGAAAGAAAATTAGTAGAACTTAAAAAGTCAAAATTAATACACAAACAAATCGATATACGTTAGCACCAGCTCCTTCACGCGGCAAAATTTGAAAATAACCAAAACATAACATTGACATCTTCCAACATTTGAAGATTGTCTTCTAGATTTTACAATCTTATTTTGTTGTTTATGGATTAAATTATAATAATACTCATAAATGCACATAGAAAAATTCAAGAATGAAGCAAATCAAGGAAGCCACCTAATCTCACAACAAGGAGACGCCGTGGGTCCACCAAGGGCTACCAATTCACACTTGATAATATAA
>BJCM01085756.1:0-25172 GCA_018326385.1 Flaveria bidentis
CTTGCCATAGGAGCACCACATGGTTTCACTTGCATTCTAAGACTCGGTTTTCAAGACATCATTATTGTTTTAAATAATTAATATTACTCTTTGGGTTGACACCTGTTTTACCATAGTATACATTTCTATTTCATTGGGTTGTTTTTACAATACGCTTTCGCACAGTTTTAAAGTTTGTCTTTGGTTGATTTTATTTAATTATTGCATATAGAGTCGTTCTGAGTAACTATTGACTGTGATCCTGATTTGTTCACACGCCTCACGGTAAAACCCCGCACGTGGATTTTGAGGGTGTGACAAAAGCTATTAGTTCAAATTAATAAAACGATATAGATCATGCTAAAATGTTACAATTGCGCTCAAGGTACTCATTACGATGACAAAAGTCAACCGCGAAGCGCAGATTCTTTTAGCATATCAACCTATAATTCTATTATATCAGTTCATTAGTATGTAGTAGAAATGTAGAGCATGTTTGATAATCATGTAATTCTTGATTTTTGGTCAATCATATATTAAAATTTTGAATAGACGACTATAAGGTTTCTAGGTTCTACAACTTTGGATCTTAAAAGTATTCTCAAACGCTAACTAGTTGTTTTTTTTACTATAAATATATTGTGCCATTAGTCATTACCAAATCTGCCTATAAAAAAACTGGATTCTCACTTACTATTTTAGATGATGCAAAGTTTCTTAATTAGCTTGGCATTAAAAAACTAATTTTAATAAAGCCGTGTATTACACGGGTTGAATAAAAAATATCAAATAAAATAAAATTTTATCAAATATAAATTGATATTCTATAATAAAAAATTTCTAAGTTTATGAAAAATTATTTCTTTAGAAATAACATTAGTAAAAAAATCATTTTCTTAATTTATTAAAAAATATTTTAATCTAAAATAATTAAATAATAATTGATAATAAATATGATTATTAAATAAAAGAGAAAAACAAGAAAAAAAATAGTCGAAAGGAATATAATGATAACATTTGTCCTCCTAAATATCCTTTTATTAGAGTACATAGATTTTGCTAATATTCATATGGTTTCTTCTATTATATTTTTAGGTTTGTTTTCCCATCTGCTTTCTTTCTATCTCCTCTTGGCTACCGTTCTGGGACAACTTTAGTTTTACCAAGTATTGTTAGTTGTAGTTGATTCCTTTATGTTGGTTCTATTTTAGATATAGTTGGGTGTTTTTTTAGAATTTGATTTTTATAATTAAAAATGTAATACCGGCAAAGTTTCATCTAATGCATACAATCTCATTAATCTTTGTTTTTATTCAAGGATTTGAATTCCTAATGTATAATGTACTAATATCGCTTCCACAATCATAATTAACCCATTAAATATTTACTAAAACTAACTAAAATGTCTAGCAGTTCAATCCAGATGAGCTTGTTTTTACTTGTACTAAAAAATGATCCATTTAAACTTGAATATCTTCCTGAACCCATTTCAACCCGTCATAAGACCTGCTAATCCCACCCCTCTTGTCATATCTAGCTTTAGAGTTGTATACATAGTAGCTTTTAAACACAATATTCATTAAAAGAAACATCAACATGATGTTGTTCATTATAGTATATTTAAGAAGATAAGCGACACCAAAACCTTGAAGTTTTATGGCACGCTACTATTCCAAATTTACACGGGTAAAGTTAAATATATAAGGTGTCACTTATTTCAATAGGTGTTATGGTACTAGCAGATTGTGCTTTATTCATGAATGCATAACATTATGTTAGCGTTTTAATTAATGTCATCTGAGGCGTCATATAAAATGCTTTTGTGAGCTCATTCATGGTTACGCTGACCTTTTTGTTTAATTAATGGGTTACTGTAATATGCAAGTTCTTACATGATTTTTTAGCTATTAATCAGTTTTTTGATCTTGCTTGAACTCAAACTAACATCTGCCTGATTTTGCTTTTCGTAAATAACAACTCATACAACCTTGAAGATGAGGAAAAACCGCACCTTACTTAAAGACCGGAGCAATAAAATGTTTGTTGTTTGATTGTGAATTTATATTTGTATGCTTTTAACTTTTCAGAAGCAAACATCTTTAAAAAAGTAAATCTACGATATGCAGGTCTAGCCACTTACAACCTTCGCAAACACAATATCAGGTAGCACATTATATTTTACGTATGTACATGGGCTTTCGTTGCGGTTTATCTTTTGTTGCATATGGTCTTGAATAGTCAGGTGATATAACGCCATTGTAGGCTGCCTTTGGATGTATTTCATCGATTCAACTTCTTTTCTTTCATATGGTTCCCTTTGGTTGTTGTTCTTAAGGTTGAGAAATTGTATATTGTAGGCAAAACGGCTATTTAGATGGCATTATTTTGTTTAGCGAGGTAATCGGTATTTTGGCTTGATTAATTTTCCTGTCACCAATTTGACAATAATAAGAGTGAATGTTTCGCTCTGAAATACCCCTAAAACATATTGATGTTATTGGGTTACTCCCAAAAATTGCTTAAATCGCAGGTTGTCAATTTACGTTTCACTAGCATTTACAACTTTAGTGTATAGCTTGGTTTGTGTATGTTCACACATTGTAGCTATATGAATGGTGGCAATTAGAAGGCAAGGGCTTCAATTCATTGAGTGGGTGCAAACACGAGAACATTAATTTTCCTTATTCTACAAATTTGAATTACATTGAAGCCATTATAATTTCAAAGACCGAGTGCTTTCAAGGTAACATCAAATTCATCATATTTGATGAGTTAGGAAACCAATAAATATGTATTTTTCATGATTATATTTTTCACTTTTGTGTATTACCAATTAAATTCTATATACCAATTAAATTTGTTAGGCAGCCTATGAATTTGGGTTCAAGTAATAAAATGAGGGTTGTTAAACAAAAAAACTATTTCTAAATTATAATGGATATAATATAATGGATCTATGTAAACATTTTGTTTGGTTGGATTTGCTAGCGTTGTGTAGCGCATAGTACAATAACTAGAAACAAGAAACGAGTATTGCATTGAAAATTGCAGTCACCACCGCAATGTGCGGCTACCATACTAGTATTATTTTAAGCGTGTTTGATCTGCATAACTAAAGGTTTTGAGGCTGAAATTTAAAAGAATAATAATTTATTCTTTTAAAAACTTTTACCGTGTTCATTTAATAGGTTTACGAATGGGATTTGGATAGAAATATATAAAAGGACAATGTTACCTTTTATATTTATGTGGTGTTTGGTGAAATAATTGATTTTTGATTGAATTTAGATTTTTTGGAAAACATTATGATACTTCATTGATTTTATCATATTACTCACTTCGGGTTTCAGGTTTATTTTTGTTAACTGATCATGGTTCAATTCATGGCCTTCAATTGTTGTTATGCTTTGGTGAATGACAATGTATTTCAATACAACAAACTTTGGTTTATGGTTCGATTGATATGATTTTAAGCGTTTGGTACTATTCTAGTTTTAACACTTTTATTAAACATATTTTGATATTTTGGTTTAATGATTCTGATTATGGAAATTGATAGCAATATTGTAGTCACTTTTTAAGTTTCATTACATAAATGACAACCGACTCTTCCATCGGTCAAAGACATATGAAGCAATAGATGACTTTATTTTTACCTAAACACAATTTACAATAAGTTATTTTCAATCTAAATTTTGATTTCTATGAATTCAATATGCTAATAATACAAACTAATTTTGAAGAATGTTTTTAATTCTTAAATAACTTTTAAACAACTTCAATATTTTTCATAAGATAATTCTGCAAGCCGTCACCAACCATTTGGTTGAATGCTAGCCTTATAACTTCTTCTAAAGTATGTTGTGAGTTCGAGTACTGTTAAAAACAAAAATGCAATTGGTGGGCCGGGTTTTACTGTAGTTAGCCTTTGGATGGCGGGTTTTTCCCGGAATTGATGGTTGGTAGGATTGGGCTACACATTACGGTCTGTGCTCGCTGGTGTATAAGATGCATTTTCGCCATTGGGGGTACCCCATACAGCAGAGCTTTAAATTATTGGTTGCTAAAAAAATATCTCCGTACCATTTTTTTAAGTTTATGGTTAGTTTAGTAAAATACTATGCAAATTGGATTTTAATAATTCAAACTATTACCTATTAGTCGATAATAATTCATATTATTAATTTTGCCGGTAACACTATCAATTTTCACTTTTATCACCAACAACAGTCCCAATGACATAATTTTCAATATATTACGTTTGATTTGGACTCGATTCAGTTTGCAACAACAATTATGAACGAAATGAAAAAGCATAAAACCTACATTGAGACTACAATAAATATAAATCGAGCGTAAAAAATTAAAAATTATGTCATCGAGACTATTGTTGATTATAAAAGTAAAAGTTGAGAGCGTTGCCAACCAAAATAATAGTACGAATTATTATCGGCGAATAGGTAATAGTTTGAATTATTAAAATTTAATTTGTTAAAAAACTAAAAATCACACATACTCCAACCGTAAAATGGTACCAGATTCGTAATTATTTCCTAAAATCATGGGCAAATAGTCAAACTATCGATCTTTCTGTTGAAACTACCCCCAAGTTTTCCCACAAACCCTAATCAACACCCCAACGATCGATCAATCATCATCATCATCATCTGTTCTTCTGATGAATCTGTAGTTAAAATTCCAATTCAGAGTTCGAAAAACCTTCGAATTTCGAACAAAAATGGACGCACATTCATCTCACTTAACAGCACCACTCCGATCACGGAGCTCACAGTCTCCGTCACCGTCACACTCCGCCTCCGCCTCCGCCACCTCCTCCATCCACAAGCGGAAGCTCAGCGCGCCTGAGGACCACGCGCCGCCGTTCCCCTCCTCCTTCTCCGACACTCGCGACGGTGCACTCACCTCCAACGACGACCTCGAGAGCATCAGCGCCCGCGGCGGCGCTGACTCCGACGACTCCGAAGAGTTCGAGGACGTTGTTGATGATGATGAGGAGGAGTATGATGATTCTTCGATGAGGAACTTCACCGCTTCTCGTTTGGAGAATAATGTTGGAGGTACGGGGAGGAACACGAAGCTGAAAACGGAGAATCCTGTGAAGGTTGAGCCTTCGGAAGTTGGGAAAGACGGTGGCTCCGGTGCCGGTGGTACGGCGGTGGTTTCTACTCCGTCGGCGATGCCCGGGGTGGCGGTGAAGGATGATACGGTGAAAAGTATATTTACTGAGAATTTGCAGACGAGTGGAGCTTACTGTGCGAGAGAAGAGAGCTTAAAGAGAGAGGTGATTCAATTTTCTGAAGTTTTTAACGTCTGTATAAGTGGAATTATGCTATAGATCACCTGGATTGATAGTCTAGTACTGTAGCATTAGTAATTTTGGTTTTGATTTCTCGTATGCTTGTAGTTTTAGTGAAGCAATTAAGCTATTGATGTATGCAGGAGGAAGCAGGAAAACTCAGGTTTGAATGTGTATCGAACGATAACGCTGATGAACATATGATTTGGTATGCATTTTTCTCTTGTATTTTTGTAGTTGATTTTTCTTCTTCTTGACCAATGGTTTTGTATTTAAAGTTGTCTATATAGGAAGGCTTCTAGTTTTATGTGATTCAAATGGAAGGACCTGTATAATTTGTAGGGTGCTATGCATAGTAGTTAAATATTTATAAAATAGTATTGTCTTAGTTGGGTTATATTTGTATGTTTGACAGGTTAATTGGATTGAAGAACATATTTGCAAGGCAACTACCTAACATGCCTAAGGAATACATTGTTCGTCTTGTGATGGATAGGTATGTTGTCAGCTATATATTAAGCTTTTTTATTTTTATGAAATAAGTTCAATAGCTTGGGGTGTATTTAGGAGGGATCACATTTCATACAGAAAAGTTATTGATTTTTCTGATGGGAGACTATTCCAAACAAACAAATCATAGAATTCGGTGACACCGACTGAGTTGTAGCCTTGTAGGAAAAAGTTCGATTAAAGATTACAGTTGAAACAGAGAGGTATGAGATGCCATATGATGCGGCTGTATTCTTCATCTAGACTTGAATACACATGTTTAGTGTTTTTTTTAACATTACACGGAGATTAATGGAATACATATACTGATTATCTTAATTAAACATAAATGATTTTCTTAGGTTTGTTTGCTTTTATTTACTTATAAGTCATAAGCTAGATCATTCTAAGCTGCTGGGTTTGTATTTCTGGTGTTTTTTGTGGTTCTTACATGATTGTTTTTTTTTTTTTTAATAATATTTTAACTGTTGGAATACACTAAATGACTCTAGTATTATCTGATGCAGAAACCACAAATCTGTAATGGTTATCAGGCGAAATACTGTTGTTGGTGGGATTACATACCGCCCTTATCGCAGGTAGAATTGCTACATGTGTGATATGTTTTATTTTTTTATTTTTCACTCAGGAAGGATTACTTTCTAAAAAAGTAGTGGTGGCAAACTCTTAGCTTATAATGAAGCATGTCAATGGATCAAACGCGTTAGAACTTGAAAGTCGCCTAATGTGTATTTAAGTGTTTTATTGTAATTTGTATATCAAAAAGAAATTATGATTATTAATAAATATGGGTTTTGTAATTCTTTTACACTTTAGTTATAAAAATATTAAAATTCTTTTTGACATGTTGTGCTTGAGGTCAACGTGAAATGTACCAACATTACCTGTTTTGAAGCTGTTAGGCCAATACCAACCACTTGAGTCTTGACAATGCTCTATATTTTTTAACTCTGTGTGTCTGATAGCCTGCACTCTATCGTAGTTAGTAATTTTGTGTTCTTATATGGTGTTCATACAAAGTTTTCCTTATAAAGTTTCTCGTTTCAGTTTCTTTCAGTCACAAGTCTATGAAGTTATTTAATTTTTTGTTCTAATTACGTGTGTAATATTGTAGTTGATTCATTATGGCGGTGTATTTATGAGGCTTAGATATTAAACGACGTTCATTTACAGTCTCTAGAGATCAAACGATGTGCATTTATTTAATGTATTTCAGTTCATTTTTATATCTAACTTGATTCTTTGCGTTTATGTGACATTTTAGCCAGAAGTTTGGAGAGATAGCTTTTTGTGCAATCACGTCAGATGAGCAAGTGAAGGGTTATGGCACTAGATTGATGAATCATCTAAAAAAATATGCACGTGATGAGGATGGGCTAACTCATTTTCTAACTTACGCAGACAACAATGCTGTTGGTTATTTTAATAAACAGGTTACACAATATATAACTTTGTTGTAATACTGCTTTTCTTTTTTGCAAAGTAGACATGTATGTTCAAAATAATTTGCTTCATATGTCTTTTGTGTTACCTTCAACTTATAAGCTTTTTGTAAAGGCTTTTACTATTTGAAAAACTTGTGCAATAGTATTTTAGCATTCCAATAGAAGACATTTTTTTGACGTGGAATAGAAGGGTTTTTAACCTGTTTCTGTGTTATAGTAGTTTACTTTTTTATTTGAATTGTCATTGTATCCCTTCCCTTGGTGTGATTTATCTTTCACACCCTTGTCACATTTTTTTCATGTTCACCTAGTTTATTAGATATTCTAAATAAGAGATAAAGATTTTGTAATACACAAGTCATCAAAAGATCTCATCTAAACATTGTGTTGACACCAATAATCAAATATTAACATGAACTTCATATATGTTTTTACATTTAAGGAGGTCAGTGAGTATTATTTTAACTATGCAATTATTTTCTAGAATTAACTTAACAAATAATTATAAATATTGGGTTAGAAAAAAACTTTTCTACTAGTCTTTGCATTGGAGGAGGGTTTTAAAGACATGTTTTTGAAAAACTAAAACTTTGTGGAAAGTTATTGTAGCAATACTGCAAACATTTTAAGAGATTTTCCATTGGATGCTATTGACCAAGTAATATCATTTTAGTGAACTATTAAGACACTGTTTTATTCATTTGTAGGGCTTTACGAAAGATATATTCTTGGAGAAAGAACGATGGCATGGGTATGTACATTTTAAAGGCTCACACATCTTATCTAAAGTGTGGTACCTCATATCCATTTAGATACCCAAGTGATAGGGAGCTTTTCATTTACATACTTAATATCTGCCCGTGATAGATTTTTTATATGTGTTCATATATTTCTAATCAACATTGGTCGTAATTTTCCTGTATAGGTATATAAAAGATTATGATGGAGGGATTCTTATGGAATGCAAAATTGATCCAAAGCTTCCATACACTGATTTATCGACCATGATTCACCGTCAGAGGCAGGTAAAATGATAGGAGCAGAGTAATATTTTAATGAAAATTCAAAATCGGTCTGCTTACAAGAGGCATCCAGCTCTCCAGATGACCTAATTTCAAGAAGTAGATTATCTTTAATGATGCTTAACTTAAACATAGATACATACTCAAATCAAGCAGAGTAAACCACACCTTAATTCATATTTCTGGAGTTATGTAATATTTTTTACCCATTCTAATACCATTGTTGCCTGTTTTACAAATAATTGTAAATAGTGCAAGTGTAGCAAAAAATTTTACAGTATGAATAGGGTTGCAATTGTCTTTTAATACAAGATCATGAGGGTGGGCTTGAATTTTGTTGATCTTAACTTTACTATTTTTGAGGGGCCCATGTCTATCCAGAATCTGGTTTTAACCGGAAGTTTTTTTTTTACTATATATAAATCAAGATGTTGAACAAGAGTAGTTCTGGAAACAAAAGACGGCAGAAAACAGGATTTCTTTGACTTTTGAATCTTTTTTGTTTCATTTTGTATTTCAGGCAATTGATGAGAAAATAAGAGAGCTCTCAAATTGTCACATTGTATACCCTGGTATTGATTTTATAAAGGTATTCGCATGGTTAATTACCACGTCACCATCTTCACATATATTTCTGGAAAGCAGTCATAATTTGACCATGTGTACTATACACTTGTATGTATATGCAAAACTGATATCATCTTTGCACTTTGTTTACCAGAAAGAAGCTGGATTTCCAAAAAGGATCTGTAAACTTGAAGACATTCCTGGGTTGAGTGAGTTCTTTCATTCCTTCTGTTATAACAGTTTAATAAATATTTAGTGAAATTTCTGAATCTTTTGTTCTCTTCTTTTCTATATTATATGCCATTTTGGCTTTTGTTTTCTTTAGGAAGTGTTTAATTGGAGGTAATCTGAATTCTTTAATAGTATCGTTGGACATCCAAAATCACCAACTGGAGAATTACCTTTTATTTTGTTATAAAGTATATCTTTCTTCAGATAAAAACGATACATGCTGTCTATTTTTTCTTAGAGGTAGCAATTTGGACTCATTGTCTTTTGAATGGTTGATTTGAATTATGTTTCACAAACATGTAATATTGGACCAGTCAAAATTTCCCAAAGTGTATTTAGATTTTAACAGAATCTTATGAATCATTTTGTTCAAAAAATTATATTATTATTCTAATAATAATAATATGTTTTCTCTTTCTATATTTTAACATCTTAGTTATTATAAAAGAACTATTTTGGACAAAAGTTATACCTAGTCAACTGTCAACCCAGGTTTTGCATGTATCATCTGTACCATTTTTCACGTGTAAGATTTTCTGATATTGAGAATCGTACATCTTGTTGCTTATTATTGTTATTACAAATTTCATTGTTATATTATTTAATTTAAGAGCTAACCAACTGAAATTGAACTACAGGGGAAGCTGGGTGGAATCCTGATCAATGGGGACACTCTCGCTTTAAATATTTCATCGCTTCTCCAGATGGTACCTTAAATCAAAAGTTGACTGGATTCATGCGTTCCATTTTAAAGGCAAGTTTGTTACTTTTGTTTCCTGCCTAAGTTCTATTAAGAAAAAAATCCTTGATTAAATGAACAGAATAATTACTTCTTGAATATTATAGCCAAATGCAATGTGATGCTGTTGTGGTGGAAAATTAAATCTATGTTAGGTTAATAGGTTTGATTGGAAACAACAGGTAAAACTGAAAAGTAAACGGGTCAAACAATTCAAAAGTTACTGATTGCTTACACAAGTGCTTACATCCTCGTAGATTGTTTTATTTAAAAAGTTGGTTCATTACTGTAGTAAAATACTTTCTATAGTCATAGTTAATATATAAACTACTATCTGTTCAGATAAAACAAATCACAAAAAAAAAAAGTGTTGGGTCGACACAACTGCACTGTCTTGACCAGTTGACCCTCTTGATTTTTTTGACTGCTTACTCAACCTGCCCATTTTCTTACTCAACCTGCCCATTTTGTGACCTATAATCTCATTCTCTCTGTCCTTTCATAGTACTTCATATTCGATATATAACTTCATGCATAATCTTTTGAGTCTGATGAGGAGGATTTGATGTAAGCAGGCAATGCTTGATCATGCGGATGCTTGGCCTTTTAAGGAACCTGTTGACGTTCGCGACGTTCCAGATTATTATGACATCATCAGAGATCCCATGGGTAACTGCTGCTTTTCCATCAAATATATAATTTAAGCAAATATTATGTTTGTGAATATTTTTAGATACTTGATTAACTATAATCTAAATTTAAAAGTTGCAAAATGTGTGGACTGTGGAGTTTTTACGCCTTCACGGAAGTCCACATGTGCAAACTTGAGAAAACCAAAATATCATGTTCTTTTGATAAATAACTAAAACAAGTAAACATCCGGTAAATTATTATTATTATTTTAAGTGAATGTAAATATTTGATACTAATGACTATTTAACTGAGTGTAGATCTTAAGACCATGTCAAGACGGGTTGAATCTGAACAGTATTATGTAACACTTGAGATGTTTATTGCTGATGCAAGGAGGATGTTTGCCAATGCTAGAACATATAATTCTCCAGAAACCATTTATTATAAATGTTCCACCAGGTAATTTATTTCATTACTGATTTTGTTTATATGTTTTTTGTTTGCGAGATGCCATGATTGTGATCCTTAATAAATGCGTAATATATATGTTACAGTTTTGACCTATTTACTTATTATGAAATTATCAAGTGGAGTTATCTTGTTTCTTAAACATGTCAAATGAAAATGAAAAAGAAATATTTATTCTGATGCATACAAACTCTTAAAATGTTTTATCAATTAAAATACTTCAACCTTATAGATTAATTTTGTTTCTTATGACTAAAGTAATTAAGGCAATGGTCAGGAAAGTTTTACAGGCTACCTTGGCATGATTCGTGGCCACTTTTCACTAGGGTTGTAAACAAGCCAATCCGAGCTGAGCTGGAGCCTGCTTAAGTTAAGAGATCTCGAAGTGTGCTCGTTTCTTTTAAGAGGGTTTGAGCTCCGCTCAATTTGAGCTTAATGTATAAACTATAATACATCCGTAATTATTTTCACATGCACATATTTACAATTATAGTGTCATATATAAAACAATATATAATGTTATCTTTACCCTAATTTTATACATAAGAACTCTTATAATTTGAACTTATATTTAATATATCTAATAAAGTATAGAGAAATAATAGACTTATTTAGGCTTGCGAGCATACGAACCTTAATATATGAAGCTCGTACTTGTGCTCATTTATGAATGAGGTTCAATTTAGGCTTTAGCTCGGGCTTAAGCTCATTTAATCCCGACTCAATTCGAGCTTTTAGCGAGTATTCTATGTGATTGGCTTGTTTACATCCTGATTTTACCCTGCCTGCATATGTATCAATAATATTATTATTTATTCCAATATAGGGAATAACATTTTTTTACCAAGTACTAGTACCGGACCGGTACCGTATCAAACCGGTCTAGTATTTTTGGTTAGGTAGCGGTACAGTACTAATCTCATCCTTATTCTATTGCATATTAAAAGCTGAAATTTATTATGCAGGCTAGAAACGTTCTTCTCGAGTAGAGTTCAGGCCGGTGTTCAATCGTTTCAAAAAATTCAGCAATAAGAAATGGAATCGAAAGATCATCGGTATAAATAAAATTGCTAGCATTTGTTATGTTTGTCTTATTGCAATTTAATTTGACAATATTTTAAAATTGAACTTTTATTTGTAAATCGTCAACTTTGTAACCATTAGTTATCTAGTTTTCTCTAAGATTTTGTGTTTAATTACATGTTAATGTGACAAATTTGAGAGTTCTGGTTTATTATTAATGTAGAAAAAATATAACTATCTTCTGTTTAATTGTCTAACAAATCTTTTTTAGAATGACATAATCTAAATGCTGATTAATTTAAATCAGTCACTCTTAGATGAGGTTTGAACCCTTGTCTTTAGGAGGAGATTTATCATGCGATAGTCCAATGTATAAATGAAAATCAACACATTTTAGTTTTTAGTTCATAAGAAAGGATATATAAAAAGTGTAGATGGGGTAAGAAATTATTTATACAAACAGTAAAGGTTGACTTATATTACGTTAAAACCAAATGGTAAAAGAAAAATGATCGAGTTCTTTTTAAGTTACTAAAACTAAATGATGAAAAATGCTAAGTCATCATGACTTTTTTCTTGAGAAGCTAACATTTGTTATCATCTTTTTATTTTTCTACATTCTGTGTGTCTAGATATCCTGTTATGAGGATATTTTATAAACAAAAAGATTGGTTAAATACAAAAATAGTTTTAAAATAAAGAGTTGTTAAAATCACATAAGGTAATTGTACTCGTTCAAAACAAAGGGAAAATAAAAAAGAAAAGTCATATTTTGACTTGGTATAAAGGGTAGAATTCTCAAGAGATAACTATAGTAGACCATCAATGGCTGATGCTCGGCCAAAATTAAATGGAAAATAAGAAAGGAATATGTGGAGAAAATAAGCGGGATGGTGTGTTAACTATTGTTCTTCGTATGGATATCCTTCTGGTATTCATAAATTAGTCATTTTCCTCAAGATTAAGTGTCAAAAAATTAAAATGTTGACATCGCATAACACATTTTGTGGTTTATGCTATAGCTACTAGAAGATGCAAAAACAACCACGTAAAAAAACTTAATGTCTATCAAGTTTGAAAATGATTGACAAATACAAGACCGATTGCATGTTTAATGGATGTAAACGTGCATCTAGTCATATTAACATGGAAAATGACCTATAACCAAAACCATGAATTCCAATTTGCCAATAAATAATGTGATAAGATTTGTGCATTTATAATGTCTCCTCCAATAGAGCCCAATTCCCATCATTCATAGTCAAAGTTTGACTTTCAACCTTACTTTATTTTTTATTCCCTTTTTAGTTGCCATTTTAGAAATCTCAAGTGGAACATATGGATGCAAATAAACTTATTTTTAAATACATAGTATTTACATCCACCATTTAGGATGCAAGTTTATCAATATATTTAGTTAAATACTTTTAGAATATCTAGTTGAACTCACCACTAATGAAATTAATGGTTAGCTTTCAAAAATTCTCTTCAAATACAATCAAAAGTCTGTATCTTTAACTAGCATGAAAATATATAATTCAGTAAACAATATAACACAAAATCTGATATAACCATCTAGGAATGTTATAAGGAATATATCATTGATTGGTATAAGACAAAAGTAAATGATATAATCATCTACAAATGAGCTCATAAAAATAACAAACAATTTTCTTATTTATCCTCAGTATCCAGTACAATTTTAACAAGAATCCTCTCACACATGAATTAAGTAGAATGAATCCGATGAGGATACAAAACATGATTTATAAATAGAATTGATCAAAACCAAAAAAACTCAAAACCCTAGCTTGGATTCGGCTTATGTTGATCACATACTACATATCCATATAGTATATAAGTTTCCCGTAATACGAGAGTTTGTAACATTTCGTACCAATCCAACATCTATATCGAACCATTGAAATAAAAATTTAATATGTCAACAAAAAATAGTAAATTGTGACCGGAGATAAAATATTGATATAAACACATCACGAATCATGATACATCCAAACATCTAAATGTCCGATCGGTAACTAGTATCTACCTAACGAGCTAGAGACCAATGTAAAACACATCTTGTAATTGAACAAGTATGATATATACTTGTGAAAACACCATAAAACTATATAAAGAGAAATTACATGATCATATGTACATGTATCTTCTTCATTTTTCCTATTTGGTAGTTTTATTTCTTGAACAAAAACCAATATGAAAAAAACACTCAACTCTCTATAACTTCACAACTTTTCATGATCCTAAGTCTTTTACAAGAAGTAACAAACATATCCCATGGTACATCTCCAAGAAGCATCCAATCTCCATCTTTATCTTCATATGTAGGTGCATATTCTGACTTGTACCCTTCCCTCTCAGAGTACAACCCTATGATGCACTTAAACATCTCTTGCAAACCCTTCAATAATTCTCCATAGCTTTTGTACATCTTTAGGTCAACTTTCCTCAAGTATGGAGCTCCATCCATGCTTACTTTTACATACATCCCCGAACCGATCTCCGGTTCACTTTTCTTGCTGTTAAGTATGTTTCTCCGGTACGATCTCACCGGTGGCCAACCGACAACTTGTGCCCTGAAAAACAATTAACAATTCACATCAATAACCATTCAACCATGCATGTGTAGTTTGTGTATGTGTATGTTCAACCATGCATGTTAGACATGATAACATGCTTTTTAGGTAGTTTATGACACTTTTTAGGTAGTTTATGACACTTTTTAGGTTCTAGATGTTCCCTTAGTTGAAGTAGTTATTAATACATCCAATTTATTTTATTTTTTCTATATATTTCCATACATACATATAAATATAAGGAGAAAGATAATAACAATAGAGTATCTCAATAACATAAATAAATGTTTGTATAACCCAACACTTTTATTTAGAGTTAGATTCGACTTTCTCCTTGAGGTTTGAGAAAAATAACAGTTTCTCTTCAAAAATTTAAAAACATCAATTTTAGTTCAAAAATTTTATCATTAATTTTTGTTTCAGTATAAAAATTGTAATATTCAAAGTTAAAACAGACTAAATTTGAAAAAAACTGATGAAAGTTTTGAAAAATGAAACTAAAACATCATATTGATATTTTTAATCTTTTAAAGTAAAGTTATTATTTTTGTCAAACCTGTGATAGTAAAACCGAATCTATGAGTTTGAACTTAAATTTCACATGGGTTTTGTAACTTACTTGGTGGGTGGTGAAGATCTTGATGAATCCTTTTCATCTTTGACACTTGAATCCATCTCCGGTGAGCTTCTTTTGTTGGCGTTCACCGTAGAAGTTGTCGAGTTTGATCCCGGCAACCCTAATCGTAATTCGGTTGCTTCGAAGTTAATAAGATCCATTGGAAAGAACCAATTAATATCCAACTGTTTATAAACAGATCAGTGAATGATCTCCGGCGAGTTTCCGAACAAAGAGATTGAAATATTATTGTGGGTTGATTTGTGATGAAAATGAATTGGTTTTATATAAAAGATTAGGGTTGGAACATGATTTAGGTGATTTATCCTGTTTGTGAATGAATCTGACAGCATGATGCCTACACACACCCGACATACATGCATTATAGTCAAAAGTTTTAAAGAGAAAAAAGCTTTAAAGAAAAAAAAAGCTTTAAAGAATGAATTTTTTAAGTTTATGAATTAAAGTGGTTTATAAAAAGTTTGTTATGTACACAAGACTCTTTATAATTGTATTTGTTGTAGTGTAATGATAAGAAAGCATATCAAACGAAGTCAGTGTCATAAAGACTGGAATCTGCACGTTGTGGAAACAGACTCTTCATAAACAACTATGAAATTGTTTTTAAACTAGAAACCACCACGACAACTTGTAATTTACATATAGACTTGAAAAAATTGAAAATGTAATTTATCTTATAAAAAATCCCTCATAATTATCCTTTGAAAAAACTATTCTTGTAATTTCTCTAATATTATTTTTTATAGTTTTTATTTTTTATATGGTTGTACGCCCCTATAGCAGGGTTGGACGCCTATACAAAAGGCCCGTCTATATAAAAAATCAGTTACTACTATAGTAAGATCGGACGTCTCAATAGTACAATAAAACGTCTCTACAATAGATGTGTCTCTATAATATAAACACGTTATTGTTCGGTCTGGCGCTCATACGCAAATGGTCGGACGGCTTGTCTAGCATAAACATTTTGAGATGTGACTTTTTATAAAAGAACGAATTTGATTTTTATAAAAGAAGGAATTTGATTAAAAAAATGAAGGCATTTTAGGAATTTCCCTTTAATTTTTGTTTAAAGAAGAAAAAAGGTGAAAGGACATATGGGTCGGGTTGGGTGTGGGTGGAAAAGGGGACATAGTGAAGACAGCCTGTGTGGGCCATGGAAGGAACGGCTGTGATGGGCTGTTGACGTTGGATCACGGGTCAATTGGGTGGGGTGAATACCATGTGATGTGGGCCTGCATTGTGTCTAGGAAGATGGTGACATTGCCCATGTGTGGAATGTGATTGGTGGCACCCCACATGAACATAATTCATTTTTTAATTATTTTTTTAACATGAAATGTGCGACGTTTAAGTGTTATCTTAATTGGGTTCATCTATCCGTTTTTCAGCCGAGACCACACCTCTAACCCTCTCATGAGAAAAACCATTATTCAAAAAATTCATTAGCTCAACTTTTAGTATTTTGTTCAGGGTGAGACTTAAACCCATGATTTTCTAATATTTATATGTTATGGGTATTTTATCTTAACAAGTTTGACTAATGATCATTACTACATAATTCTTATTTAAAAAAAAATAATGTGAGGAGAGGATGTCTCTCTTAGAAATCGGTAAACCATGTTCCCAGTACCCTTTAATTTACTGATTGGAGTAAATTATACTTTCGTTATTTGAATTTATCTTAAATTTTGTTTTTCGTCTTTAAACTATTATTAATTTATTATTAAAAAAGTTACTTTATTTTTATTATCCGTCACAATTTAAGTACCTTTTACTAAAAAAATACATGTTTTTTTGAAATTTGAGATGAACTCAAAGGACAAAAGGTAAAAACAATTAAACTGAGATGAAACACGAACATAAAAGATGTTTTTTATTGTTACTTCATTAGAGTAAATTGTGACAAAAGTAAAACTAATGAGGAAAAGTGAAATTTATAGTAAAATGATATCTTACTCTAGTGAGTTATAGTCTTGAATAATTTGGACCAAAAATTTGATGATAATATCTACTTAAGTTTTGCACAATCACATATGTTCATTGGCTACTCCTAAATATCTTTACAAAGTGTCTTAACGATTAAGTAAAGTTGTTAATGTTAATAGATTCCTTGTGTCTCACTCTTTAGGAGTTAAATTACTAATGAAACCAGTGCTTCATTTAACATAAGCAGGATGAATTTGATGGTCCCCTAGCAGTGCTTCTATTATCGATAAGTTTAGTCATAGTATACAAAAAAAATTTTTATTAAAAACCTAAATCTAATTGGGTCAATAGGCTCATACTAATAACTTTAATAAAATAATAATTATATTATATAGTCTAATAAATTTAACCAAAATATTAATTACTAGGGACGGTTAAATCATTTCGGAGCCCTAAAACGAAGTAAAAAAGTGATGTCATTATATATTCTGATTAACATTTTAGGTTTTGATGTGAAATCTATTAGAAAAACCTAACATTGTATATACCTTACGGGAATCAATTACATCCGATACTAAGTTACTAAGTAATACACAGTAATTTGTTTTGTGTAAGGCCAACACTTAATCATACATTCATTAGACTAAAATTGTAAAAACCATTTTAAAATAATCAAAAAATAATATACAGTTTAGTTTATAATCAAGAAATTAGAGACCCTTAAAATATGAGGGCTCTAACCGAATGTTTATTTATTTATACAATCAAGTCACCTCTAGTATTTACGATCTCCTAAATTTCAAAAAGATCTAAGTAAATGCTCCAATTCTTTATGATAATATTAGAGCATTCGTATCTCATTTTTTATCCTCATTCATATAATTACATTAAAAATTATTATTTTCTTTTATCTTTTAAATTAAATAATATTCTTATATATTTATCATTATATTTTCTTTATCCTTCACTCACAATCATTTTTTAAATATTAAAAAATTAAATATTGAACAGTGTTTGCTTAAATTTACAGATAAACAGTAACATATTATCTCTACTCCACTCACAACTATTTCATGTAATTTAAGAACTACCTCGCATAAATATAAAGAGTGAGATGTGAATGCTCTATATTGTTTTGGAATCAACACGCATATCACATTATTTATTTTCAATTTTGTTATAATATTTTATGATAATAATAAATTAATAATAATAATAATAATAATAATAATAATAATAATAATAATAATAATACAATTCTAATGCTACAAAGATACATGGTAATATATTTCTATAAAAAGGAGTTCAAGGTTAGATCAGGAACTTGAGTAATAAAGATATCGGATGAGTTAATGATCTGTCAGTGATCTAATTAGTTATTTTTCAAACATTTTGATAAAGAAACGTTTATAGAATCGATGATACTCAAACTTTTATTTATTCTAAACTAGTATTATTTTCAGCTAAGAAATATTATTTATTTTGTCTTCATTAGTTGTAGTGTTGTGCTTTTAACATCAACACTTGATTAATAGATTTCAAGTATTGTCGATCATTTATTTATTAAATGACGTAAATTTACTATTTTAAAAAGTTAGACGACAACTTGTGCTCTATTTATCTGTAAAGATATAATTAATAACTAGTGGGTCACAAGACAAGTGTAATAAAACGAAAGATAATAACTAAATTGTTTATTTATGAGGATTAGGAGTGTGCAAAAAGCAGAAAAAATAGTTAAAAGTTAAAACTAAACAATAATTATTAAATTCGCGTAATCAATTATTTTGGTCCAAGGTTCAAACATTGACATAGGTGAATTTTATTAACTTGATGATATTAACAACTAACAACTAACCTGCCGTTCAAAAAAAAAATAAAGCTTCCAATAAATAAATAAATAAATAAAGATAAAGCTTCAAAATTGGACTCATTTGGATCAATTAAAAACGTCCATATGTTTGCACTAAAACTTTACATAAAATACTAAGAATAAATATTGTAAAAATATGCTCAAATTAAAGAAAGGTGCTCCAATGATAGCAATAAATTCGTTTATTATTTTACTTTCTTCATGGAATCATAATATTATAAGGCAGAGTTTGAGCTTGAATGACTTTAACCCGTATTTTAATTTATAAATATTATGATGACAACTTTCAAATTATTAATTTGTTGTGATCTATCTTAACTTCATTTGATCTTTACGTTTATATGCCTTTTACCTACTAATTAATACCAACTTTGATGATCAATTATTCACTTTTGAAATACTAGATGGATGTTCGCGCAATGCGGCGGGTCGACATTTTACAATTAACATGTGCATATAATATTTTGTTATTTTTGTATAATTTTATAAAAGTTTATTATGTTTTTTCTAAGCTAAAATTTAAAACACCAAATAGATGAGTTCTGCATGACGAACTGTATATACACATTAACTTATTGTACCTCAAAAAATACAGATCGTTTAGCAAAAAATTTACACCAAACATTTAAAAATAAACACAGGATAAGTTATAATCTTAAATGTTTTTAAATATGATAGATTAAAAGATATATCTGAAATTTTAAAACATATTAAGTTTTTTTGGTTTATGGGTAGATAATATAAATTTTTATGTAAGTATTAGTAAATGTAAGATTATTATGTAATTAATTATAAGAGATAATGTGTATATATAATGTTATAAATACTATTTTATCCTCAAAAATAATTGTATCTTATTCATTAAATATAGTAAGTGTTTTTAATTTTATAATATATTAAAATACCCTTCTCTTATATATAGTATACATTATTTGAAATATTACAACGAGTTAAATGCTTATTCATTATAAATTTGTAATTTTATCCAGTCACGAGGAAAATTATTTAAAATATTCTCTTAGTTCTCTCTTCACATTTCGCTAATTTATTTAAGAGTATTTAAAAGGCAAAAATAATAATAATACGAACAAACAATTAGTGCATGTAAGGCAAAATAAAAATATGTTTTTTTTTATCTTTTAAAGGGTAAAAAGACCAAAATACCCCTCCAAAAAATCAAAAAAAACACAACTGAACCGGAAATGATTGAAGGGGTATTTTGGTCATTTTACCCCTCCGAAAATAAAAATAACTTTTTTTTCTTCCAAAACATGATCTTAATTCAAACACAACTGAACCGGAACAACGTTTCATACACAAAAACTCACTAGATCAACCAGGCGACACCTAGGTTCATATAATAAAGACAAAAAAATATATTCACGAACATAGATTGGACATGGGTGGTGCTCACCAATGATTGAAGTGTTGTAGAATTTTCGTGATAAATTGAAAATTATGAAACACTATTAGATTGAAGCTATTTGGGTTCAAATCAAAATTTCAATTGGATAAAACTCAATTCAACAAGTATGATACGTGCGTGAGAATTAGTAAACAGAGAAAATACCAAAGTGACCAAAATTCATTCGAAATTGACATTTACAGGGAGGGGATGAAAACTGTCGGAGGCAGTTTCACATTGAAAATTTACATATTTTATCCTCTAATTTCACATGTGAGATTTCACATCAACCCCAGCTAGTCAGGGCCGGTCCCGAGAGTCTTCGAATAATTTTTGGTCCTGGGCAAGTAGAAAAAATGAGCCTTATAATATAGTGTCAATAACTATTATGTTAAAAATCTATATAACGACAATAAATATTTTACCAATAAATAAAAGTATTGTAGCAAAATAATCAAATTTACTTACTTCACGGAATCGTAAGACTCTTCTAGCGTTTTTGAATTGAGTTTAAATTGAATCGACTAAACTAATTAAAACATTAACAGATCCTAAGTTTCAGTTGATCAAGATAATTAAATTGCTATTGGATTTGTTAATTAGTTTATTAATAATCTATAGTTGTTTTTATATATACATATGTATATAATATAATTTGCTTTTAAAATTGCATACCCCTGATAAGATTGGGTCATGAGCGGTCATTCACTCTGTCCACCCTTAGGGCCTCCCATGCAGCTAGGGGCCATGCCCCTTGAAACCCCTCGCCCCTAAGAAGGCGTTCAATCTCAAAAATCATAATACACTCAAACAAGCATGTACTTCACACCTCCTAACTTGTTTGATGGATATTATGATCACATTAGTGATTAGTCAATCTAATTACACAAAAATATCTAACAAGAAGGATAACGATTGTTCTCATCAATGATGCAAGCATCGTGATGGTAGTTCATTATTAATATAGAGTGATTAACACTAATTTTACATATGATAGTAATAGATATAAAGTTCACTACAATAACGCACATTAACATGCAATCATGTATTACGACCAGAACATGCCATAGAAGTTGGGGACTTGGGGGTAGAAATTGTGAATACGAGTGATAGGGATGGGTCAAACTAATGTGGGCCAGTATGGGCCCATCATTCTGAATGAGTAAAGTTTATGGGCCTTAAACTTAAAAGCCGTAACAAACTAGTGTTTGGACTTTGGACCACATGAAAACACCATGTTAGACTGTTAGGTATGCATAGGGGAATAATACTATATCATACACACAACACAAACAATAAATGAAAAGAAGAATTTAACGTGATTCGGTCAGTGTAAGTGTGGAAGTTCACTGGTTACAACTATATATTTTTTTGTTAGCTCGGTATTAATAGGGGTGAACAAGAACCAATTATCATCCCCGAAAGGCCGAAACAGTTAGAACCGGCTAGACCAAACCATCTAGAACTTATCTTAGTAATATAGGTTTGATTCTTGGTTCGTAACATATGATTATACGATTCCCGATTTGGTTATGGGTCCAAAACCGTTTACCTTTTTAATTACCTGATAGGAACGTATTCATAAATATGGTAAGTGTATTCCTTCCATCGGTTTACGATTGGTTCCTGTTTTCATGCAGTCGAATTGTATGTTGGATGTGTTCATATGGATTGGATTCATTGGAATTGTTTCAGATCATGGGAGTAAGGTGAGATGTTTTATAGTCTATATTTTTTTGGTTTGTGTATTTAAATTATAGTTTAGTTTAAATCTTGATTTGTTTTTTATTAATCATTACATCATGTCGTTATTTTAGATTCTTAACAAAACTGGCTACTTACTCGTTCTTCCACAAAACCAAAACTGGTTTACCCAGTTAGAATTGAACCGATTAGGTTACCATAAGGTTTGGTTTGGTTTACGACTTAATAAATAAGAAGACTAAACATAAGCTTAAGCCCAAAAACCTCACAAATCCGACACGTCATCATGTCGGTCCCACAATGCGAGGCTTTAATGGTAAAGTTGAAATGGGCCACGTGGCCCAACTGCCCATCTGTGATCTGCCAGCAAACGTAAAATGGGCCATGAACCTGGTCCATTTGGATTTTGGGTTACATGAATTGGGCCATATTTTTTTTCGTTTATGTCTCGTGTTGTGGCAACAACAGGTCCAATCCTCCTGCCACCAATCAAAATTCATCCAATAAATCATACACCTTATTATTCCTACAAAACGTACATGTACTGATGCATACAGTACAATCTGTTCCATGGCCCATCACTTGAAGCATGCCACGTCGTTCTCATGTTAGAACACCAACTTGGAGTTAATAAAACCTATAAACATTCATAAACATGTTCGGTCACGAATGCGAGGCCCTTGAGGTCATTCGTATGGTGGACGAGAGAGATTATTTAAATGAGAGAGGGAGAGAGAAAAACCGATGTGCGTAGGAGGGAAGGATGGGCTTATTGAGATTGAACGAAAGAGACTATCCCGCTCACGATGGTGGAGCACGCATGCGAAGATGGAAGCGACTTTTATGTTTTTTAGATTTTCCAAATAATTAGCGACTTTTATGTTTTTTATCATCAAATTAATAATTAGCTGTTTAATTTTAAATAATAAAATTTTTTATTTTTATAATTTAATAAGCCTAAAAATTAAATAACAATTTCTCTAAAACCATCGATTATACCGTAAAAGATATTTTAAGACCCCAACAAACCGTCTATTGTATTGTTAAAGACATTTGAGTCGCAAAATAACTACAAAATAAACGACCATCTTAAATAAACTTATAGACAGATTGATGTTAATTAGTATTTGAACTTAGAATTTGTGAAGTTTGCCTTGATATCAAGAATTCAAACCAATAACTTTATATAAATTAACTGTGTAGAATTAAAAGTACATTAAATGTGTGTAAATTGTCATTCTAAGATATATTTTATAGGCTAGGAATGTATGCTTCCAATCAATCTAGAAAAATGAAGTGCATACATTAATTTTTTTGCTATTTTCATGCCGTTTTAGTGTATTTTAATTGAGATAATATGATATTAACCTATATATTAATTTTACAACTAAATGAACAGTATTCTGGGGGTTTTCTTGGTATTTCAACATATAAGACACGTGATAATCTTGAGTTTATTTTTCAATGCATAAGACACGCGGTAACCTCCTAAATACGCTTCTTCTCAGTTTCTTCTACAACATCACCACCGCACACAAAGTTGAAGAGATAACTGCATAACCGACCCAATGTGACTCTTATCTCCTGTATTGAGTTAGGAGCATATAAATATATAAGGGATCAAGTGATCAACTAACTAACAACCTACCATATGCTTTAAGAAGATCATGTTTTTTGTTATGCACATCTTCACCATATCCTTAAAAAGATCCCGCTTTTGAAAAAATGACCTAAGTTGCATAATCCTCGAATGCAATCCACTACACCTAAAATAATCAAACAATTTACCGGAATTAAAAACTATATTATTAATCTTGAGTTATTAGTCATTGTCTCTATAGAAGAGCTAATCCTTCACAGAAGAGCTAACCAAGTTAGCCTCTAATTACCTTTAACTTATAGAATTAGAAAATCATAATATGTGGACTGATCATTAAACACTTCTACTAAGCTGCAAATTCTTTTAGTAACTGACAACCTTTATCGTTACGAAAATAGTAAACTTGTATTAGACTAAAATTTATGATGAGTAAAGAACTTATTAATAACACGAAACAAAAAAAGTTCAAATCAAGTAACTAATCTTACCAAAAGGTGTAAGAAACAGTTTTCCTGCATTTCAAGGATCGTCGAGGACCAAGTGCATCTGAGTTTTGCCTACAATCACTATATTTGTTTTGGTTCATTGGTCCTGCTAAACAAACAAATAGTAAAAAGAACAATATTTGTAAGCATAAACTTGAAGCTTCATATTATTGATCTTTTGAAGGAAGAAATTCATAACTTCAGCAACAAAATTAGCCATAAGTACTTCCATATCTTCTTTTTATGAACCTCTAAAATCTTATAAGCTGTTATTGTTATGAGCATTCTGCAATTTCATATGATGGTCATGAAACATATTGCCTTACAACTATATTGTTAGTTGTTAGTGACTGAGATCAGTAATTGTCTTCTCACAACTTACTGGAAAATTAAATAAACTCTAGATAACCATCATGTACATTAAATAATCAGAAATAGAGTATTTGTTTCTCATATCAAGAATGATGACATCAAACAACAAATAGTATAAACATTTTGAAAGAACTACAAACCTTTGAGAAGAAGACGCAAGATTCAGGGTCTAAAAATTGTCCAAAAAAACTAATCAAGATTCAACAACGCAATTTAGAAAATAAGTATGGTGCATTTTATTATTTTTGCAAGAAAACGTCTGCAGTCTGCGGACCACATCTGCAGACATCTGCAGCAGATTAGGTGGACCAAATGTCTGCAGTCTGCAAGAAAAAGACTGTTTGTTTTGTTTAACATATGCAGAATGCTAAAATATTCTGTAATTAAACTAAATTTATTTTTTAATCTTTAAAAACAACTAATACATTAATATATAAATAAAATTCATAGAAATACATTAAAATATAAATAAAAGTCATACAACACTACAAACCATATACCAACCAACTAAACCAATTCATTTCTCATACAAACCATATACAAACTAATCATACAAACCATATACAAACTAATCATACAAACAAACTAATCATACAAACAACAAATCAAAAAAAAAAAACTTACCTGCTGGTCGGG
>BJCM01085757.1:2500-11615 GCA_018326385.1 Flaveria bidentis
TCAAGATTAGCCACTCAAATTCATCATTAATCAATACCAGAACCATAAATGTCCAATTCTGACACTTTTATTCATTTCCCCCAAAACTAATTTTAAAAACTTGCAGTTTCGAACAACACCCACATCGATGGATCCACCTCCCACTCGCCGGAGATCTCGCCGGAGGAGAATTCTCCGATCGAGCAAGTCGCACTCACAGTTCCGGTGACCGACGACCCCAATTTACCTGTGGTCACTTTCAGGATGTGGACGCTAGGAACAGCTGCCTGTGTGTTACTTTCGTTCCTCAATCAGTTCTTCTGGTACCGCCGTGAGCCGCTGTCGATCACGTCCATCTCCGCCCAGATCGCCGTCGTCCCCCTCGGCCACCTCATGGCGGCGACGATCACCGACAGGGTGTTCTTCCGGGGGAAATGGTGTGAGTTTAGCCTCAACCCTGGGCCTTTCAATGTTAAAGAACATGTGTTGATCACCATCTTCGCCAACTCCGGTGCCGGAAATCCGTACGCGATTCACATTGTCTCCGCCGTGAAGATATTCTACGGCAAGACGTTGACTTTTTGGGTGGCGTTGATTGTGGTGGTGACGACTCAGGTGTTGGGGTTTGGGTGGGCGGGAATATTCCGGCGGTATCTGGTGGAGCCGGCGGCTATGTGGTGGCCGCAGAATCTTGTTCAAGTTTCCCTCTTTAGGTAACTGCAAAGATTCAGTTTTTATCAGTTTTGATCTTCAAGAGCTCTGTTGTTAGATGTATGATTGGAATCTTGAAATTCAGTGTATGCGTTCTTGAAATGATGTGTTGTTGCATTTGCAGGGCGTTACATGATAAGGAGCCGAGGCCCAAGGGGGGGCTTACGCGCAATGAGTTTTTTCTGATTGTGTTTATATGCAGTTTTGCTTACTATGTTGTTCCAGGGTACTTGTTTCCTATGCTTACTTCGCTCTCGTGGTTATGTTGGATCTTTCCGAAGTCTGTACTGGCTCAACAGATTGGTTCGGGTCTTCATGGTCTTGGTGTTGGTGCGATTGGGTTTGATTGGTCTAGTATATCATCTTATCTTGGGAGTCCTTTGGCTAGCCCATGGTTCGCGACAGCGAATATTGCTGTTGGATATGTTTTGGTTACTTATGTTATAACACCTTTAGCATACTGGTTTAATGTTTATGAGGCTAAAAGGTTCCCAATATTCTCAGATGATCTGTTCACCTTCACAGGGCAGTCTTACAATACATCTGCCATTGTTGACTCTAATTTTCACTTTGACTCTGATGCATATGAGGAAGAAGGTCAGATTTATCTCAGTATCTTCTTCGCGATGAATTATGCAGTTAGTTTTGCGTGTCTGACTGCTACTGTGGTTCATGTATTCGTCTTTCATGGAAGGTTTGGATCCTTTATTATTTATTTTTTTTTTGGAATCTTTTCTGATGTTTTAGATCTAAGTTTTGATGTTGTTTTAGGGATTTATGGCAGCTGAGTAAATCGGCTTTTCAAGAAAAGAAACTGGATGTGCATAGTAAGCTTATGAGACGATACAACCAAGTTCCTGAGTGGTGGTTCACTTGCATTCTGTTAACCAACATTGTAGCTACATTGTTTGTGATCCAATACTTTAAAAGTCAACTTCAGTTACCATGGTGGGCGTTCTTGTTGGCATGCGGTCTTGCATTCTTTTTCACACTTCCTATCGGCGTCATCACAGCCACAACAAACCAGGTATCTTTGATTTTGTACTGTACTAGATTCTTTAACTAGGTATGCATAATATTGCACTAGATAGATTATATACCATAATAGATCAATGATGTTCTCAGTTCTAACATGGGTATGTATGTAATTCATAAAACAGACTCCGGGCTTGAATGTGATCACGGAGTACATCATAGGATACTTGTATCCAGGGTACCCGGTGGCCAATATGTGTTTTAAGGTTTACGGGTACATCAGTGTGAAACAAGCTATCGTCTTTTTACAAGACTTTAAACTCGGGCATTACATGAAAATCCCTCCAATTTCAATGTTCATGGCTCAGGTAAACCTTCTTTCCGCTCACCGGTCAACTTAAGTCAACTGATATATAGAAAACTAAATCTCCATATTTTCATATAATCTTGTGATCAGGTATGTGGTACACTGATATCAGCATTGGTGCATTTAGGAACCGCGTGGTGGCTAATGGACACAGTCCCAAACATATGCGATCGAGCTTTGCTTCCTCCGGGCAGCCCATGGACTTGCCCAGGTGACCATGTGTTCTATGACGCCTCAGTCATATGGGGTCTAATCGGGCCCCGCCGGATCTTTGGTAATCTGGGCTACTACAACTCGATAAACTGGTTCTTTTTAGCAGGTGCATTGGCCCCTATCATAGTTTGGCTCTTACACAAAGCTTTCCCAAGGCAAACCTGGATTACATTAATCACAACACCAGTTCTGTTAGGTGCAACGATTAATATGCCCCCTGCAACTTCTGTAAACTATAACAGTTGGATTATTATTGGGTTTTTGTCGGGGTTTGTAGCCTATAGGTATCATCATAATTGGTGGGGACGCCATAACTATGTGATGTCCGGGGCGTTGGATGCTGGATTGGCATTTATGGGGGTGTTGCTGTATGTTAGTTTGGATATGGAGGGTGTTAGTTTTGATTGGTGGGGAAGTAAACCCGATGGTTGTCCATTGGCTTCTTGTCCGACTGCTGCAGGTGTCGTCGTTGATGGATGCCCGATTATTTGATATGTAGGATTGTTGCTGAAGGTGTATAGTTTGTAGATGTGTGATGTGTTTTTGTTGCTTCTCATTCTAGAAATGCATGTCCTATTGTTTCAAATTGTAGACTCAATAGTATTCTCCTTTGACATTTATGTCACAAAGTGGTAATATTTTGTGCTGCTCTTATGGCATTCATATGACAAAGAACTAGTAGAGAAGTGTACTAGGAGAATATGCTTATTTTAGTTATCAAGTGCGTATAACAAATACAATGAGCAATATCCATTAGGTAGGCTATCAAAATATCCATTAGATGCAGATAAGTTTTTTCTTGTATTCCCATACTTAAAAGGTGGTCGCATTCAACACATGATAATGCATCTTCTTATAATCAATTTTAAGTGTTCCGAAAATTCTTAGTACCATCATTTGCTCTATACATAACGCTAATACCATGCAGCTGCATCAAAGCCAACATGAAACCATGAAAGCCAATTGACAAGACAAAAAAAAACACCATAAATACTATACAAAGTTGTGAAGTTCCATTCCTTGAAAGGCGATGAATACTAGAGCCATTGAAATACTAACTACTAAAATTCAAACCGCTTGTTTTCCTTCCCCACAAGTAATGCTTAATCAGCCTAAGTTTCCCCTATTCTGGATGAAAGGGGAATAAGAGTATTGAGAAATTGGATTTCCCGAGAATCTAAAACTATATTTCTTTTTTGTGGCCAAATACCCTCTCTCTACCATAGGTGTGAAACAAGAATGAAAAGAAGCCCTAAAAAAACAAGGAGCATAACCTCCTAAATGATAAACATAACAAATACATATCAAGGTCCTAATTGTACGAATTTGGTATGATATCATTCCAACGTGAATTTACGTGATGCATCACCGCAACACACGAACATGGTATATACAATTTAGGATAAAGATTATGCCCTAAATGAGAATGTTGCACCCCCTTGAAATAATCCTACAATGGTTGGCAAAGCTCCCGAGTGAACCAAAAATAAACCATGAACTTGGATCTACCAAATGTCTCTTAGATTCATAAACAATTTTGCCTTTGCATAACACCATAACTTGCATTAGAGAGACTATTTTAGCCAATCATTTCTAGGTTTACATACTTTGTCAGATCATGGCTCTTGCACTTTGTTGTTTTGATAATTTCTAATGGTACATTACACATATTATATCGAAGTGTCATTTATGTCTTGTTTTTGATTCTTACATTTCTAAATAGACATTTTTCCTATCATCCAACTTCCTTATGAAGGATATAGAAGACTCAAAATTAACGCTTTTGGTTTAAGAATAAAACTGACCAGCTAGATCACATGGATCCCAATATGAAACTCATATAATACTATTGATCTGGATTCCTATTTCCCAACTTAAACACTCAAGGGTTATTAACACTTGTCGTATGTCATTACAAGCATAAGACATTATATTGTTTATGTAGTTAGAAGACTAAGTAACTTTTTCTAGTAATCCAATCACCTCATCACTAGTAGACAACCAAAAGAGTGTAAATATTTGAAAAAAACAATAAATTACAGCATTGGCATATGCTAAATCTCATGTTATAAAAAGGGTTTTCCTATTCAAGTTAGATGACCAACATAGACTATCACTCTACAAACTGAGGATCCACTATAGATAGTATTGCTAATCTGGCTACAGCATATAAGCAAGTGTTTTGGCAACTCCGGACACTTTTGTTAAACATTGCATGGTTCATAAACCGTTATAAATGAGGTGATATCATCGAAGTTTGTAAGAACAAATTTCAAAAAAGGCGCATGAAAAAAAGTTTGGCAAGAGACAGCACAAGTCTACTGATGACTAGAGGATCATCGATAACTGTTTAGCGCATGCTGATGGCTAAATTCTAATAAAACTTAGACTAATAGGGCCAGAAATGACCATAAAAACACAAACCAGGTTCATAAACAAAACATGAAGTCATCCATGGGGAGATTGTGCAGGTATAGGGCTCCACCAAAAGTGTGGCGGATGGTTTACAAGATTCTAATCAACAAAGCCCCGACTAGAAGTTTATTAGCGACAAGAGTCATTAGCCGCAAGAATCATCATGCAGGTGATGGTTACCCAATGATTAACCAACATTACAAGAATATGTTATTGGTTGTGAAATTTAGACGACCAACCCTCAGTGATAATACAAATCAAAAGCAACAAAGACAAATATATAAATGGACTCAACATGGGTTATAAAGTAGATCAAATGTTGAAGACGAACCTTAGCACATTCTAAATTATCTGAGTACTCCAACTGCCAACACACCATCCATCCCTGTAGTTAAAATTAAACATAGCTTCTAAAGAAAGCAAATTTATAAGCATGAAAGCATCAATAGACAAAAGCAACATGAATACAGCACAAAACATGAAATCAGTCAAGCAATCATTCAGAAACAAGCATAGCTTCTTAAGAATCAGCTACTTCAAAATCTAAAGCATATCATCGTAAACCCAACTTTAACTCCATCAAACAAGACAAACTTGATACAAATCTTACCTCAAACTCACTAGAAAACATCATGAACCACACAAAATCAGCACCAAAGATTGATCATGACCTAAATGTTAACTCAGATACCAGATGAAAGATAAGTTAAACATAAACCAGAACCAAAGGTTGAACAAAATTTCCCAACTTCTACCACAAACCAGGTAAAGAAAACCTTCAGAACTTTGCACCTGTTATTTTGGTTTAATTATAAGACACCATTAAACCAAACAGAGAACCATAAAGACAAAGAATATAAAAACTAACCACATTGATATAACATAATCAACAGAAGTAGCATTAAAACAGAGAAGAAATGTACTAAAAAGATTGGAAGACCATCAACTTTCAAGAACAAAACTGAGACTAACAACCAGCCCCTAAATATATTTATAGGATTGCAAACACAACCCAAACACACCACCAACATGTTCTTCCAATGAATAACCCAACTAAGAAAAAGCTAGAAAACTAATTAACCAAATATACCACAAAACATCATCATCGTTTGCTAGCATTGAGGACTTCTGTTAGTTAATCACTAAGTCGCTGGACATTCACGAGCAAAATGCCCCGGTTCACCACAGTTATAACAGCTACCACCACCTCCACCACCACCAGACCTATAACCACCACCAGCAGCGCCACCAGACCTATAACCACCAGCAGCAGCGCCACCAGACCTAACACCACCTCCTGCCGTACACTCCCTAGCCAAATGCCCAACTTCACCACAATTAAAACAACCACCACCACCACCATTACCACCACGTCCACGATTACAATCCCTAGCTAAATGCCCAAACCCTCCGCAGTTAAAACAACCACCACCACCTCCGGCACCACCAACTCCGGCACTGCTACTACAATCCCTAGATATATGCCCAACGCCACCACAATTATAACACTCACGCCCACCACCACCACCACCACCACCACCACCACGGCCAAATCCAAACCCTACGCCACCGCCTCTACGCCCTCCGCCACCGTAACCATCACGACTACGGCTTCTGTCAGCATCAGATCCATCCACAACAGTAACATTAACAGCTTGATGCCGATTGTTCTTCTCAACAACTGTAAACTTAACTTTCTGACCTTCGTGGAGGCTCCGGTAGCCTTCGGCTTGAATCTCCGATTGATGAACGAAGAGATCTTCGCCGTCTTCGTCTGGTTTGATGAAACCGTAGCCCTTGCTGTCGTGAAACCGAATAACGACTCCAGTTGCCGTTGCATCCGCCATTGCTGCAGATCGTTAGTGATGAGAGCGTCTCAAGTGTGAGGCGAATTAAACCCTAATTGTTATCGGCGCCTTTTGAGTCCCTCTGATTTTCGGTTGTGATATTCACCCCACGTATATCTCTACGAATCACTATCGTACGAGCCCATAATTTACATTTCACCTCCCGTTATCCATAATCATACGACGCCTATAGATAGCTCCTATATATAGGGTCACGACACGTATAGTAACATATGTATCGTATAAAATGAAAAAATGATTGATGTGAAAATCTTAAGTATTATGTTGGAAATTAGGGGAAAAAATCTTATATGTCTATCATAATGTCATAGTAGTTGTGCGCCAATGTATTTACGAGTATGTTTGGTAATTTCAGAATAATTAAATGCTGAACCATTAAGATGTATGAACTGTTAGGAGCTAGTATATCATTTAACTATTCAAAAAAAATATTTGACTAATTCAGATAAGATGTTGTGAATCCAAGGATCGCAATCAGGAATTATCAGTGTTAGTTGATGTCAAGTCAACGTTTACGGAATCAACGTTGGCTTGGTTTAATTGTTTGAATGGTAAATCAATATCAATAATGATTCAAGAACACAATTAATGTATTAACAAATGTTAAATTCAATTCAAACATATTTTGTCAAAACATACTAACTATTACAAATAAATAATGAACCAATGCTATTGAATTTTGTGTTCTGATGATGTGATGGCTGCTAGGGTTTTGATTTGTGTGATGTGATGATTGGTGATTGTAATGTTGCTTGGATGTTTGCCGTCGAATTCGTCTTTTGATTCGAAACCTAGGACCCATATATAGACAATGATGTTTCTGTTAAGAAAACACCGGATCTCTTGGGATTTGAATTGTTTCTGTTAAGGAATCTCCGGATTTCTTGGGATTCGCATAACTGACTTGTTGACTTATTGACTTGTGACACTTGTATTGTTTGAATACAAGTGTTTGGTCTCCGCAGGAATATTGTCTTCCGTAGTTTATTGTTCTTCCGTAGGAATCTTGTTCTTTCGTAGGAATCTTGTTCTTCCGAAGCAAACTGGTTCTTCCGAAGCAATTGTTCTTCCGCAAGAATCTTGTTCTTTCGAAGAAAACTGGTTCTTCCGCAGGAATCTTCATTTGGAATTCTCACTTCACTCCAGTTGATGGTTCATCCGCAGAAATGGACTAAGTATAATGTTTGTACCTGCAAACATACATAAATCAACACACATATATATAGGTTAACCTATACATTTAATGCATACACAATAATGAATTACACTATTCATTACAGATATTAATTCAAGTACTAAGCCTATACAAAATAGACTAGATCTACTGATCCTAGACCTAACAATACTCCCCCTTAGGCTTAGACACTTGTAATCAGCTCTTCAAAAGTGAAAGTTCTTTCAATCTTGACACCATTCTTTTGTTGAAGTAAGATATTGCATCCTTTTGTTCATCATACTTGTATTTGATATCCATTCTGCATATCTTTTTAAGAATATCAAAGCTCAATCCCAAAATGTCTTCTTCTATAGTCAAAGTTTCTATCACACATTAATTATTGACTATTTCCAGCTTATCTTCTTCCGAGATTCTCAGTTCTGAAACATCTTCAATGTTAGCTCCTTTCAGCATCCCAACATTATACCTTCTTCTCTTGTATGCTTTGACATTCAGCTTATTCACAACTTGAATCATGTGCACATATAGACATAAGTCATTCTGTGCCCTTTTATTAGTTAGCTTTGGAAAGAATTTGTCATGAAGGTATGAAGTATAACTAGGGTGGAGCAGTTTAATTTCTACAGGGTCAAAAATTAATATTGTTTCAGCTTTCTTTCCTTCTGCATTCCTCAGCAACACTAATTCTTTGGTCTTCTCAACATATCCCCATTCTGTTATGGGATATGTATATTGATTCCCATTTATGCTTTTAATATTAACTAACTTATTGCTTTGACATTCAACCCTCTTCAAGAACTCATCATCCACCATTATAGAGGAGTTAGATTTTGTTTTTTTCATTTTTTGTAGCCTTCTTTTGTGCTCATCATCTTCTCTCTTGGCTTCCTTAAGCACATCATCTCCGAATTTTGTTTTTAGCTTTCCCACTAACACAGAGAAGTCTCTTCCTCTTGGGTGAACAAGATAGTTAGAAATAATCAAGCTTTGAAGATCTTTGATATCACATTCAGGTAGGCATAATAGTGATGCTATATATTGGAAGTATTGAACCCTCCCAGATGTTCTCTTGATGATAGCATGGTCCTATTCTTGATCATACTTCCATGCCATGATTTTGTTGTCTTCCATAGAGGTTGGACAGGTGACGTGGTCAAACAATTCTATCAATGTAGACTTCTTCTCTATGATTTCCCTTATTGTTGTCCCCAATGGCCACACTTTGTCAGGAATGACTGCATTTGGTTCTCTGATAAGTTTGTCCTTTTCTTTGTGTTGAGATGTGCTTTCAACTATTACTGGTTCAGCTAGAGATATGTTGTAATGACCAGGTTTTAGAGTTTCAGTTCTGAATCTGACTCCAGTATCAAGTTCAACAAACATTACATGTTCCATCATTCTTCTCAGCTC
>BJCM01085759.1:0-17308 GCA_018326385.1 Flaveria bidentis
ACGATATTAATTAGGCTCGTTATATTGATGACAAAGATGTAATTAATGGTTTTTGAAACTTAAAAATGGTTTTATTTATAATTATAATATATATAGATGGTGTATTTTATGGTGATGATAGTAATATGGACAAGGTTTTAAAATAACAGTTATGTAAGGGCAAAAGCGAAATCACACAGGTAGTTCATAAATGTGAGGAATGACAGATTAACGAAAAGATGACGGAAATACGTCAATAGACGGACCTTTGGTGACGGATGTCACACATCTGTTGTTTTCTCTCTTAGGAGTTAGGACTAATGTGAGCTGTAAGAAGCGTATATATGTCATAAATTTAGAAATAGATATATTTGATAGTATGGTCTTTTTTTAAGTAAACATGATATTAGTATAACTTTTGAAATGAATACATGAATATTATTCGAAATCAATAATAAAAAATATTCGATGTGAATACTTTATTATGTTGTAAACATTTTTAATGTATTTGGAATGATCAACCTATTATTATGATTATAAAAAACCACACTTTTTTCTAATGATTATAAATAGTTATTTACAAGGATAATTTAATTTTTGTTTTCATAATCATTCATCTATTTTTGTAAATAGATTGAGAAACGAAACTTTTGTTTGTTTCGATTAAGCTTAAATAAAAGGTTGAAATCCTTAAGAAATAAAACACAAACGTAAACATGAACAACATTCCACACACCTCTTGTATGCAAGCATAGCTCTTCATACATCACTATTTTGAATCATTAAATGACTCGAAGTAATCACTTACTATTGTTAGATGATTAACATATGCCATGCATTCTATATATTAGATTACCAACATATGTTATGTACTAGTTTTAGTAAACTCGTGTATTACACGAGTTGGTCAAATAAATATTAATATAATAAAATTTTATTAATTATAAAATAATATTTTAATATATAATATGATTGAAATTACGATTGAGTAATTACTAAAATTAATAATATAATAATATCAACTTTTTAAACTTTTGTTTATAAAATTATAAAACTATATTTTAAGATGTCATGTACTAGTTTTAGTAAGTGTTTGTAGGCTGTGAATGAGAGAGTGAGAGGCGATTAGGACGACTCCACCCCCTCTAATAAAATTGTTATTTGAAATTAAAAATAAAAAAAATTCAATGAAAACACTTTATAATGTTGTAAACATTTTTAATGTATGTGGAATTATCAACCTATTGTAATGATTTTAAAACATCACACAATTTTCGAACGATTATAAATAGTAATTTACAAGGATAATCAAACTTTTGGTTTTCATAATATTCATTGATTTGTGTAAAATAAATTGAGAAACAAAACTTTTGTTTGTTTTTAATTACACTTAAATAAAAAGTTAAAATCCTTAACGTAACCATGAACAACATTCCACCTCTTATATGAATGCACCGCTCCACACACATCACTATTTTGAATCATTAAATGACTCGAAGTCATCACTTGCTATTGTTAGGTGACTAACATATGTCATGCATTCCATATATTAGATTACTAATATATATTATATATCGTATTGTGTAATGACAGCTCTTCCATCTTTTTCATGCATCTCTTTATGTAATGATAGTTCATCTATCTTTTTACATATATAATTATATTATACAATATATTATACTTTAAAGAAATATGATGCATGCACATTTTCTGAAAACTTAAATGTGTTACAAGAGCATCGAAATTGTGTATCACATATCCTTTCCCATGTATTTATATTTACACCCTTTTATATTTATATACAGATGGATGTTGATAACTTTTACCTTAAAAATACAGATGAAGATCATTAACTTTGATATGTATATAGTTTAGTGATTATAAAACTATAGAGTGTAATGTACATAAATATGATTAATTAACTTAAAATGCTAATAAACAAAATATAAAAAGCTCAATTTACTTTTAGATGGTTATAGTTAACTTTTTGTATCAAGTTAACATCTATTCTTGTGAAATATGAAGTGGTGTGAATACAAGACTAGATTCATTAGACTGTGACTTTGACATAAATAAAAATTAAAAATCATTTAATCCTAATATCACATATGGATTTTTATTAATCAAATAATAATATTATCTCTTATATTTTTAAAAAGTAATTGGTTAACCTACACGTTACACTGAGGAGGTGGGATGAAAGGTGTTTCGGGTGAGATGGCAAACTAAGAAGATAAAATTACAAGGTAGCCGGTGTTTTGGGTGATCGAGTAAGAAATGAAAATTTGTAGCTAATGAAATCTAAGTGATAAAAGTGAGGGAGGGAGTTCATCAAAGTATTCAAGTGTTTGTAGACGGTGAAAGAGGAAAGAGGAGCCGATCGGGACGGCTCCACCCCCTCTTGTAAGATGTTTGGCAATTACATAAAAACTCTTGTATGTTTCTTTAATTGCAGTGCAATAGACATATATGTTATGTGTGACTCGTCCCTCTTAATATTTTACATTACATCTGACTAACACCGTGTACAAATGTATTATATAATTTTAACGGTTCTTTAACTTAAAATTAAATACAACAAACCTATGGCATAAGCAAAAATGATGAAAGTTTTGTATTTTCTCCCAACCAAATACATGATGTAGAAATGTATATTCCTTGAGAGTATTCAACACGTGTGTTTATAACCAAAAATATAACCTCAACTATAATATAATAACATTGTATCATAATGAAAAAAAAATTCAAACACACAACACCTCATTGTTTTTTCTTTCATCTCCTCCAAAAACCACATCAAATTCAATGAATTCATGCTTGTTGATTTCAATTCATTTAGGGATTTCTCAACAATCTGAAGACTAGCATCCACAATTCATGTACACCATCATTGATCAGAATCAGTCAACAAACGCACAAAAAAATCGGTTTTTGGAGGAAATTTTCACTGGCAATTGCTCGAGTATTTTGGGTATTTTCTTCGTTAGTTATTTCTATTGATTTCATGAAGATACGTTTCTATATTCGCGTTACTGTGTTTGATTTTCGCTTGATTCGGAATGCTGTTGTTTTATTGTTCATTGAATGGTATTTATCTGTTGTTGATGCATTCTAGGGTTTAAGGGAAAATCTAGTGATTATGATTGCGTTTTCAGTATGTTTGATTGCGTTTGGTGGATCTATACGACTGTTTGTTCGATTTTTTTCGCTGATTAAACTTCTTATGAATAAAATGGTTGTTTTGGGGATGATTTTTATGATTGTGAAGAATATAAGTATTCAATGTTGATGGGGTTGAGATTATTTGGCTCTTGTATGGCAATCAATGGAGTTAATGTCACAACATACATGTTTAGATTATGCATCTCTGTGAAGATTTGATATTGGGATACTGGAGATTTCTATTAGTTTTTCAAATCTGTAATCATCTTGGCACATTACTGTTTTGATGCTCTGATCTGAGGATGATTTGTGTGATTGATTTGATTTGTGATTCTAATTCATGACATTGTTGTATGATATTTAGTTATTGTCATTGGTTTAATCCTACCATCAAATGAATTGGGTACTTATTTGGCAAGGGTGAATCTAGTTTTGTCGACATGCTTCACTGACACAGAGAAACTGTATAATGCATTATGTAGATTTGTTGCCGTTGTGTTAGATTCATGAACTTATGGCACCTGTGATGTTTGCACACAACTCGTTTCAATATATTTTTTTAACAGAAGTCCCGTTCAATAGGTCCATTGGTCTACTGTATGTTTCTTATCAGGTAATCAAAACGGATTCTATATATAGGATGTTGGTTTGTGTGTGTAATTGTGTTCATGATTGTTCTTGTCGTTAGCGATCATTGTCGTTTTCAATCATTGTCGTTTTCGATCACAACATCTTTCTTACTTTAGTCGTTTATTGTTCTTTTGTGTCAGGGACTAGGGCTTTTTCAATCAGAGGCAAATCTATTACTTTGCATGCAAGCTGGTTTCATTAGTGAAGTTGGATATGAAACATTGTTGATATGGAATGTAATAAAGATGATGCTCTCCGTGCTAAAGAGATATCTGAGGCGAAGCTAGCAGAAAAGGATTTTCTGGGAGCAAAAAAGTTCGCGCAAAAAGCTGATAAGTTATTTCATGGGCTTGAAGGTGTTTCACAACTGTTGGTCATTATTGATGTATACATTTCTTCAGAGAAGAAGATTAATGGGGAACCGGACTGGTATGGTGTTCTTGGTGTGGGACCCACAGCTGATGATGAAACTATTAAGAAAGAATTTAAGAAACTGGCTCTATTTCTTCATCCTGACAAGAACAAATCAGTTGGAGCCGAAGGGGCTTTCAAGCTTGTGTCTCAGGCGTGGGCGTTACTTTCTGATAAAATTAGAAGAAAAATCTATGACCAAAAAAGAAACCCAATGCCCGTTTACCGAGCTGTCACTGTAAATCAGAAGACTTCAGCCTCTACTACTCAGCCCGTTCAAACAATTCCTAGGCCACCAAACGCCAACACATTTTGGACTTCATGTCTTAGATGCTCAATGCGCTTCGAATATTTAAGAGTTTACCTAAACCAGAAACTTATTTGCCCTAGTTGTCATGAACCCTTTTGGGCTATAGAGTTGTCAGCCCCCGTGAATCATCAGTCAGCAGTAATGTACCCTCAAAGGAACAATCTGAACACAAATCTTCATATTAGTCAGCAGGGGCCATCTGTAAACTTGTCTGGTGTGAATCATGTTAATGTTCAAAAGGGCCCATCCTTAAACGCTCCAGCTGTGAACAGATTCAAAAACCGACGTGAAGCAAAATTAGAAGCCATGAGATATCAGGCTTTAAATTCAGGGTTATGTTCTGCTAAACTTGATGTAAGTTTGAAGCGGAAACGTGTAGCTGAACAGTCTTCTAGCATACATGTCAGTAACTCATATGCAAAAGTCAATTCAGGAGGTCAAACGGTCAAAACTGATAATAGAAGAAGGGAATTGTCACAGGCGGAAATTCGTACTATGTTGAAGGCAAAAGCTAGGAAAGAGATTCTTAAGAAAATGGATGAATGGAGTGCAGAAAGAGCTTCAAAGAACGAAAAAAGTGGTAAAAAGTATCATGAAGAAATAACTGTAAATGATACAAGCAAGGTTAAAGATGTAAAGGCACCATTATTAGATGCTATTAGCCAAGATGACATGGATATTGATGTGGCAGATTCAAAAGCAACACTGATGAGCGTGCCAGATCCCGATTTTCATGATTTTGACATGGATAGAACAGAAAGATCATTTGATGAAAACCAGGTTTGGGCTGCCTACGATGAAGATGATGGCATGCCTCGTTACTATGCGATGATACATAATGTTATTTCTAAACAACCATTTAAGATGCACATAAGTTGGTTAAATTCAAAAACCAACACTGAATTGGGACCCATTCATTGGGTTTCATCTGGGTTTCCTAAAACCAATGGTGATTTTCGATTGAGTAAACCAGAAATGAATACCTCACTTAATTCTTTCTCGCACAAAGTTCAATGGGCGAAAGGGAAAAAGGGGCTTATTCAAATTTACCCTAAAAAAGGTGATGTGTGGGCCCTTTATAGGAACTGGTCTCCCAACTGGAACGAATTTACTCCGGATGAAGTGATTCACAAATATGACATGGTCACAATCCTTGAAGATTTTGATGATGCAAAAGGGGTAACTGTTGCTCCTTTGGTTAAAGTTTCTGGTTTCAAATCTGTGTTTCATCGGCATGCTGACATGGCAGAAACGCGTACAATTCCAAGGGAGGAAATCTTTCGATTATCTCATCAAGTACCATTTTATCTGCTCACAGGTGAAGAATCTGTTAATGTTCCAGAAGGTTGTTTGGAGCTTGATCCTGCAGCACTGCCATTGGAGCTCCTTCAAACGACAATCGGACCAGAAGTAACAGTAGTGGAGGATCGAAGTTGCAAGAAAACTGAGGTCAAGGAGATTATAACATATTCTAGAAAGAAAAGTAAAAATGTGAAACTTGAAGAGGTGATAGAAGATACCAAAGGGGGGTGGATTTAGAAAACGATAGCAGCTGATAGATCGTGAATAGCAGTGGAGCTTAGTTCTAATTTATGGACTCAACCATGCCCACAACGTGAAGACATTTTGTGGAGCAAGTTTTGAGGCAAATTGAGTTTTGTTGAGGTTCATCTAAACTTTTTTACTTTCTGTAAAAACTTTTTTTTTTTTGCTTACTGGAACATGTTATATACATGAAAGCAATACTTTTGTTAGAGACCATCTTTTTCAACCTAAATGCCAACTTTCCGTTGTTTTGACATGTCTTTAAATGCATGTTCAACGATGCGTGCATCATTTGATACTAACCTTTTTAATGACATACATATTTTGTTACTATTTTATATGGCTATATCCTTGGTTTTTATTCAATACTTGAGGGTTTAACTTAGCATGTGTTTAAATCATCTTTTAGCGACACACAGATTTCCAAATGAAAATATTGATTCGCATTCGTGATCCTGCATTTTGAATCTGGTCTTGATTAAAGAATATACGTGTGTGCATATTAATACGCTGCTTTGTGTTTGATGTTTCTAGATTATTTTCTATACCTCGGTTTCTAGAGGTACTCACCATTTATTGATCGAAGCATTTTGGTGTGTAAAATGCATCCATGGGTTTTCTGTTGCTGTAGCCTGTAAGTGTGCACAGTTGTGTTTAGATGCACTTTCAATGCTTATAGAAACGAGTAATGTGGGCGCTTACGCTTATATATGCAAATAGAATTACCTTGTTTGGAAAACATATCTTTCTTGACTAAAATAGGATGGAATGTAATATGAAATAGATTGAGGTAAGAGTATTATCTGGTCATATTATGTATTGTTCCATAATAGTTCAGGTTTGATTAGGTACCTTTGTAATGATCAAATCTTGCTAGAAATGCCTAATGGATTGGAACTTGTACTCTATGCATAGCATACTAGGGGTGTAAATGAGTGGAGCCAAGCTGAACCCGACTAAGCTCGAGCTTGACTTGATTAACTTAAGAGAACTTGAGCTCATGTTGGTTTGGAGCTTTATTTCTAAAGGTCGAGCTTGGCTCGTGAGTAATAGTACGAGTTTGAGCTTGGATCGTTTATTATTTAACTACTATGTATTTATAATTATAATCATTTGTGTATCTATTTATAGTTCTAGCTATGCATATAACATATGTAATCTAACTTTATTTAAGTTTATTATTGATATATAATATATACAAGGGAGGGTATTTTTATGCACACCACTAAAAAGTAAAAAAGTATGAATGATTATCTGTTATGTAATTATATATGATATATAAATATTTTTATATTTATATATCAAGTTCGATATATGAAGCTCGAGAATGAGCTTGAGCTCGTTTATATAAAAGCTAAAATTTAAGCTTGAGCTCAACTCGATTCAAGCTTTGAGCGAGCCGATCTTGACTTGTTTCGAGCGGCTCCGCTCATCTACACTCGTAAGCAAAATAGACAATGCTAAGATCATAGGTGACAAAGTGGGTGGATTATTGAGTTGTGTAATGGGTCAAAATGGGTAGTTTTGTATGGGTTGCGTTGGGTTGATCCGAAACCTTCTACCTTCTAGATTATTATATACGTAAAATTATTTACTGTGTTAAATCCGATTACAAATTTATAGATATCTGAATAATAGTTTAGATCTTTTAACAAAATGATTTTAGAACCTTATTATATTAGTTATTGCTTTTGACCCGTTTGACCAATTTGACTTGTTTCCTTCTAAGCTAATATAGTAGTTATATTTTGCTCATTTGATGTGTAAGATCGCATAGCCCTCTAACTCACACATTATAAGTTTAGGTTGAAATTCTAAATGTGGAATAATATTGACCATGGCATATAAGTCAAACATCTAAATTAAAAAGTCAATAAAAACAAAATGCCAAAAAAAGAAAAGGTTGATGTCAAGATGATAACTTCAAGTTCAGCCTTACAGGTAAAACATATGATGCTTTCTTCCTCTTGGTTTATGCATACATTTGGCTTTTCTGTGATGCTAATTTGAATTTGTTTCAGGGTTTCTCGTGAATATCATCATTGACTAGAGGTGGAAATTTCGTCCCATTTACTTATGAACGGGTCAGTTGTGTTATTATTAATTCAAATAGGTCAAATAGTTTAATTTTAACATGTCAAATGATACAGGTTGAAAATCACCCACAATCAATTATTCAAACGTTTTAATTCAAATAGGTCAAATAATATTGAATGAAAGATTTTAGGTAACTTTTCTTTCACAGATTCATGAATTACACATTATTATCCAAAGTTACATTATTATCTTGATTATATTGATCTTATAATCATATTTGATACATTAATTACTCTTATAATCATATTTGATACATTAATTACTCATAAAAACAAGAGAAACATGAATAAAAGTGTTGGTAGGTCAACCTTAACCGTTTTGACCCGTATTAAAGAATAACCAGTTTTGACATGTTATCCAACCCGACAACCATCCATCAATCCATTTTGCTTCTTATCTAACTTAGGAATATAAATTTGGTTTTAATGTTTGACTTTAAATATAGTTTGATGCGACTGCTAGATTATTTTTCATAAAGCTAAAAGATCATTCAAGGAGGTTAAAAGGGAATTCTATAATTTCATAAAATTAAAATAATACCATTAATACAAGTGTGGCACTAAAGCTTAAAAAATTGTTTAATAGACAGGTCGGGTTGGGTAATGTGTTAAAATTTGATTTTGGCAAACGTTGTCATCGTAAGTGCTTACCATAACGGGTCAGGTGGATCCACCAATATACTGAATTTGTGACATCTAGTTTCGTTGGTTTCTTAAACCTCGGCTGGGACAAGACTTATTATAAATTTGAATATATCACCTAATACTATACTTGTTTCAAACCCATAAAATTTTGTAACTAATCTCATGCTTAGTCTCGTACCCAAATGTCCTATAGGTTTTGAGCTTTGACTTTTCTATCAGGTTCAATTTTTCCCTCAAACAAGAGGCAACAGTCTTTAAATCTTGTTGGATGTCAAAATGTCTTTAGATCTCATCAGGTTCAAATTCAGGGCGGTCAACTATGAGGAAATCGTCCATGGCTTTGTGGCCTCGTGATATTGATGCTCGACTTTCAAAAAATAGTGCGGATTTGAATACTTGTATGTGTATTATTAATTTGGTGTTATTTTGGAGTAAAAGATTGATGTTCAAGAAAAACTACAAGGAAAATGGCTTGCTGTGACAACCTTTAGATCTTGTGTGCTTTAATTTGTTTCTTTCAATTGTTTTTTTTTTCCTTCAAATTTTGCTAAATATGGAATAATTAAAATGTCTATAATACTAACAGACTAGATTAACATCAATTAACTGATAAACCATCTTAACACTATTTAATTGATGGACCATCTTTGAAGACAAACGTTCTTCAAATGAATTGTCACATAAAAATCATATTTCATAAAAAAATATATTATTTCATCCAACCATAAGAACAAATAATAATATACTCTTTAGATACGAAAAAAAGTAAAATATAATAGTAACAAATAACAATAAAAAAAGATATGTATAAGATACCACGTCACAATAGGAAAAATTTTATGTAATAAAGTTTTAATATTGTTTCAATCAAATCACTCAAGTTTGTAAGATGTTAATATTATGTTTTTTACCTATTTAACAAGTTTCTTTATTTTAATACGTTGATGTGGATGATTAAAAATTATTTTGATTTTATAATTTTTGGGAGATTTTATTTTTTAAAATTATATCTAAATTTTTGAAAAATTATTTTTAAAAGTTATATCTAAAGGCTCGAAAGTTTTATTTTTAATATATAAAAAACACACAATAGCAGGTAACTTGTATAAATTCCACATTTGATTCGAAATTACATACGTTTGATCCAAAAAATGCAATAACAAAGTTCCACATTTTATTCAAAATTTCAAATAAAGCAACCAAAACGTAAGAGTCACACGTATGAAATAAAACAATTAGAAAATGCAACAAATGTGATCGAATAACACAAATGTGTATGCAGTATATATTGTAACATTGTACGAAGTTTAGATCGCAAAACACAAAGACATCAAATAACACAAACATAAACACCACGACGTGTTCGCTGCTTTTCGTGAGTGCCGACTAAAAGAAATACAACAATTATGTGTACGTGTGATTGCTCATATGTTTTTTTATTCTTTGTTCTTGTTCAATTAGTGACTTAGGGTAGCAAGTGTTTGCTGTTTCTTCTCATGCTGACAAGAATTTGATCGGTTATTTCCATAAAAACAAGTTTTAATATTTATTTAATAAATCCTCAGTCAAAAAATATTAAATATTCATCTCGGCATAACAAAAGTTTCAAAATACCATACATACCTAACTATAGGTTACCATATAATATATGTTACCATTTTTTAATAGTTTTTACTCTAGGATATATTTACGCGAATTTATAAGTTTCAGCATTCAAGTATTGAAACATCAATGCTTCTTCATCGTAATCTATTTAATCTCAATAAATCAAAATGACGCCAAAAACAAATTAACTACTAGTAACGGTCTGGTTTGTTTTAGCTTTAAATCATCAGTAACGATAGACTCATAAATTAACCTTCTCACCGTCAAGACCGGACCATAAACAACCACATAAACACATAGACACCAAGTTTCTTTATAATTATAAACATCTTTTTGAGTTTATTAACTAGAACATAAGGTGATTTATTGTCATTTATGAATGTTAAGGGAGTGTTACTGCATATCACCATTCACCATCATCATAATTTTCATCCCTTAATCATATTACCATAATAATCAACCATTAATACTGAATTAAACTTCATCTCTTCCACCAAATTCCACCATTTACAGTTTTCTCGAAGCTTCAACAATGGACGCCATTGATTCAGTCATCGATCCACTAAGAGATTTTGCGAAGGACAGCGCTCGTCTTGTCAAAAGGTGTCACAAACCTGATCGCAAAGGTATGCATGCATCTCGATCGATTGTTCTTAGGCTTACATGTGATTTTTAAGTTTTTAACTAATTAAGAGTTATAACGCATGTTTGTGCCTACCGATTGATGTGATTTTCACGTTTTGGACGATTTGATGCAGAATTTACGAAAGTTGCGACTCGTACTGCGATTGGATTCGTTGTGATGGGATTCGTCGGTTTCTTCGTTAAATTGATCTTCATTCCGATCAATAACATCATTGTTGGCGCTGCTTAGGGTAACTTTTGTGTTCTTATGTTGTGTTATTGCGTAATTGATTGATTTCGTGTGAGATTCTACATGCGTTTGCCTGTTCTGTTCATGTTTTTTTATTTTGGAATTGGAGTAATGTGATTGTAGCTTGTGTTACATGATGATGGTAATGATCAGGTGTTCAGGTGACTAATTTGAGTGTTTTTTAACATACTATTCATTCGTTTCTTTTAGTTTTCAAATTACTCATGGATTTGAACTTTGGAAAGTGTTTAAACGAAATTGTTCTTGAAGTATTATGTTAAAGGTGGATGATGTTATGCTAAGATAAGTGTTTTGAGGAGAAATGAAAAGATTGTAGCTTAGATGATTTCCATGAGAAGCATATTATAAATTTATAATCAAATTATCGACTTTTTGAAAAGAACTTTCAACTTATTTAGATCAATGCTAGTAAGGCGTGACGTATACGATGACAATAAATCGGTTGGCTGTAGCTTTACTTTAGTTGGTTTGACACTTACTTATTAGAAATTTTGCTACAATTTGGCTCTTGTTAACTTGTAGGTGTGAAGTTTAATTCAAGTGCAACCTTGTTAATAATGATCTTGTGAACTTGTATGTTTGTGATTGGATAAATTATCATTCATTCTAGCATTTGATTATACAGTTCACGTGATAGATTGGATAGAGTGTTTGTTTTGCCTTCCTAATTGTTCAGTGTTTATTACCCAAAATACACCCAGCTTTCACCTTTTTTTTGTTGTATGTGGGAAAAAATGTATTTTTCCGTGGTATGTAACATATTTCTGATTTTTTATCAGGTTATGTATGTAATCTTCTATAGTAGGTAAGTAGCACACTCGCACGTCATCAATCCCAGTGCCATGTCACTACTTTACTTGCTATAGAAAGTTAGTGACATAAAACGATAAGAAATTCAACTAGTATGTTACATATAACTGAAACAAAACAATTTTTTCTTTTATTCAACGTCAAAAAGGTGAAATTGAGGTACATTTTGTGATTTACCCTCGTTTTCCAAACATCTTTGATAGTCAGTTCATGCTGAATTTTCCTGAAACTTTTCTTTCTCTGGTTGTAGTTGTTGGATCTACTAATGTGAGGACACAAAATGTATATTACTTCTGGTTCTCTGTGTTGTTCTCCGATACAGTGACTGTAGAGACTTTCCTCATATTTTAGTCTTTTAAAAAAGTTTACTTAGTGACAAACATTTAAAGAAATGCATATCATGAGCATCAGGATAATCTGAATCTGTTTAATCAAACACTAAGAATCCCATAATGCAGAATCCAAACACTTTCTTAAGTGCCCGTGTGATGGTAAAAGAGATATCGTAATTGTATTGTTTTGATGTATGCTAAATCATCTATTTTATACGCTTTCTTGAAACAGTTTTGTAGATCCTTTTGTTTCCTGAAGTTTGATCAATATTGCTGTTGACTAATTGTTATACATCAAAACTCAATTACAGGCTGTGTGGAAGTTAAAGCATGCAAAGAAATACAAATGATATGTCCTAGAGGTGAGAATAACATGAACAGTTATGTGCTCAATCATATCATGTGTTCATTCTTGTATTACCATTCATGCTAGCTCTAAATACAAATGCGTATTAATATATATGTGGTTCATTCTCTTGTTTCCCTGCTATTACTTTGTTGGTATTATATTTCTCGACTATTTAGTTGGATGGACTTTATATTTTAGTACTCAACCATTAACCATGGCTTGAGCTCGGGCTCAAGCTTGACTAGATGGTGTTAGGTTAGGCTTGAACTCGACTAGTCTTCTTGTATTAATATAGGTTCAAGCTTGCTAGATTTGACTTTGATTTAAATTAAGTCTCACTCGATAGTAGGGTCTAGAGATGTGACAAGTGTAAACTGTAAACCTTACCTTTATCCCATGAACTGATTCTTGAGAGACCACCATAGCTTGAAACAAAGTTTGTTTATTCAAACTTTTAACCGGTGGCTATAACAAGTGGTCTAGTTATTAACCGGTCGTTGAGTTTGGGTAAACATGACAATTATGGCTTATCTTTTTAAAAAAAACTAGTCAAGTTTTAACATACATAGAACACTTCTAACACACCCAAGTCCACATGAGAGTGGAGTCAAAAGTTGACACTTGGATCTTATTATTAGCAGTTGGTTGAGAAGCTTACCAATAGTTGCCATGCTTCCAACCTAAGCAAACACCATTCCTTCATCTTCACTCAATCCCACAGAAAATGAACACATTAACAAACACACATATAAACAAACACCTTGGGTTTTATCACTGCATCCATGGGATTTACTAAGAGGAAAATAATCCTCCCTCTTGTTTTCATTCTAGTCATCATCTCCCTCCTTAGAATACTCAAACTCACCATCACTTCATCATCCTTTTTGTCTTCAAGATTCGTCCTCGATTCATTTAACCACGAAACCTCAACGGTCCAACCGACTTTCCCTTTAAATACGATCAAACAACGACTGCTCCCGGAAAAGGAGACTCGGTTTCTGTTTGATATAGTTCGTCAAAAATCTCCCTGCAACGTTCTTGTTTTCGGGTTTGAACACGAGTACATCAAGTTACGGATGATTAATGAAGGTGGTACCATAGTTTTTCTAGAAAATAATCCAGAAAAGGTGAAGAAGATGAAGTGGGAATTTAGATCATTTAACGCCACAGTACGGGTTTATAAATTTGAGTACAAAACTTACGCCAAGGACGCGTACGAGCTGTTAAAGCATGCGAGATCAAGCGCGAGTTGTGATCTGAATTCGGGGATGAGAAATGTTACATCAGAGTGTAAACTTGCGTTGACCGGGCTGCCCGAGGAAGTGATGGAGATGAAATGGGATGTGATTGTTGTGGATGGACCTTGTGGTGATGGACCCGAGTCACCAGGTAGAATGGGTTCTATTTTCATGGCTGGGGTTCTAGCTAGAGCTGGAAATGGGACCAATGTGGTGGTTCATGATGTCGATCGATTGATCGAGAAGTGGTTCTCGTGGGAGTTCTTATGTGAAGAGAATCGGGTTTCTTCGAAAGGGCGATTTTGGAACTTTAGGATTCATAGAGTGATGACTGAAAATAATTCTAGCCATCTTTGCTCTTCATAGACAAACTTACATAGTTTCTTTTATTTCAATTATAGTATTTTGAATCACTTTTTAAGGCTTTTTAAGGTTATTTCAGAAATTCTAAGGTTCTTAGAATGGGAATTTCAGAACTACAAAGGCTTTACCACCACCAAATTCAGATGGTTGGTGTCCGATTCAGTCGGTTTTGATTAAAAAAAAGTTAGGTTTGCCGAAACGGTTGGGTTTTTAAGTTTAGTTTCAATTAAACTTAAATAAGTACGATTGATGAGTATTAATACGCATAAATATGCATTGTATATGTCGATACTCGGTACTTAAAAAAATAAACAAATTGGATTTTAGTAATTCAAACTATGATTTGTTGGTCGATAATAATCCATACTATCAGTTTGATCGATAACAATCCATACTATCAGTTTGATCGATAATAATCCTAACTTTTATTTTTGTTGCCAATGGCAATCCTAGTAGCATAATCTTCAATGACTCACACTTGATTTTTGTTCGTTTTCATTTGATTTCATTGTATGTTTCCATATTTCATTCAAAATAATAATCATGAGTAAAATTGAGTGAAAATTAAGTGTAAACCAATAAATTATTATGTTAATATGATTGCTCTTGACAACAAAACTAAAAGTTTACATTTTTTATAGCCAAATTGATATTATGGATTAAGATTTGAATTATTAAAATCCAATTTAAAAAAATAATAATGATTACAATGTTAAGTAGTCTGTTTTATTTGCCCATTAAATAATAGTGTTTAAATAAATTATGTCCATTAAGTAATAGTGTTTAAATAAATTATGTAAGCGAAAGACTTTCTTTATTTACTTTTTATGAAGGATCTCAGCCCATTATTTAAAGTTACGACTCACAACTTCACAAGTCACAGGCCATAATTAGCATTAAATAATAGTGTTTAAATAGTATAATAGTCAGATTATGATTTTGATTTAATAGCTCAGTGGATCAGTCGCACGGCCTAGGCCCAGTAAAAGGTTCGAAATATAATAATCAGAAGCCCAAGCAGAGTGTTGAAGCCTGAAGACAAAAGTCTCTCATTCCTTCTCTACAACAAAACTAAAAATGCGTCTAAACAGATTAAGGGGCTTTTTGACAGACTCTTAATCAGCCTCTTAATAGTTCAGATGTCTGAATAGTTCATCATTTAATGGTTCATCATTTAATGGTTCAGACTGTTTGTTTCGCCAACACATTTCTGAATGGTTAAGACATTTACCTCTGAATGGTTAAGCATTATATTGATGCTGAATGGTTAAGAGGTCTAATGCTGAATGATTAAGACATATTATCTGAATTTGTCAGACATTTGTCTTTGAATAGTTGAACAATATACTAGCTCTTAATGGTTCAGACCTCTTAATGATTCAACATTTAATCATTCAGAAGTTGTCAAACAGCCTCTAACCCATACAATTAAACATATCATATTATCTAACACCCAAAATTTTAATCTTCTCTCAAATTCTCTTCTTGGTTTCTTAGAATATAAGGTAATACACCAATAGTCTTATTTGTGTAACTATTTTTAGAGATCTTTGACATGCGGATTTTTTTAGAACAACAGGTTAGTTGTTATTTGTTAGTTGTTAGTATCATCAAATTAGTAGTTAATCATCAACGTCAAGGTTTAAATCCTGAACCTCCAAAAGAGGCAAAACTTCTTGCCTCTCTCTTAACCATTAAACCAAAGGATCATTGGCAAAAAGTATAGATTGTAAATTTTCAAGGGATTATATAGATTTTGGGAATTTTATGGGTTGTTCAATAATAAATGTATCTATACTTTAGATTGTAAATTGTAAATTGTGATAACTTATGTTTTATAGTGTCAGTCGGGTGGTGTCATTCATTAACTGTATTACTTATGTTATGTCACATTAATAATGTGGGGTTAACCAATTTGGTAGAGGTTTTGCCTTTAAGAGATGAGATCTTGAGTTCAAACCCAGAAAATGATGTAATATGAAGTTATTTGGTAGTAGGCGTAAGATAGGTTTGTCATTTAAAAATAATAATAAAATAGTGTTATACATATTATGGCATTAATGCTATTAAGTTGCTTAGATTTAATCGTGTTAAACAAGTCATGTCACATAGCGACGTATCAAACATGTCCATGTTGGTGCTGTAATAAGTGATACGTTTAGCTAAATGGGTGGTGTTTCGAATTTCAAATCCTCTAAGTGTAGCATGTTGATACATTCTATTTACCACAATATGACATGTTTTGCTAGCCCCATTATTTACTACGGTCCATGTGTGTGTCTTCATTATTTCGTGAAGCCTCGGGGAATGGTTGCCTTGATCTTAGCAGCAAGAAAATTGTCGTTCGTTTGATGTCATTTTACTAGGTCTTCATTTCCGTCTATGCCATTCTCCTAAACATGGATAACCCTATGTTTTTTGGAGATAACTTATCTTGATCTTCGAAGTGTCATACGTTTATCTCTCACTCTAGTACCGAAGTTGAATATCATGGGATGGGTAATGCAATAGTAGATGCTTGTTTGTATCGAAATATACTTCGAGCTTCATTGTCCTTCACTTCATGTCACCATAGTCTGCTATGAAAATGTGAGTGTTGTCTATCATTTCACCTACCCGATGCGACATCACCATACAAAACATAAGACCAATCTTCATTTTGTACTATAAAAGATTTCTATGGGTAAGCCTCATGTGGTTCATGTTCCGTCAATATGTCAACATCTTCACCGAAGGACTTCCATATCTCGATTTTCGAGCCAATTTAAATGTACATCTCTTATCGTTCCAACCGCAAGGTTGCAAGAATGTATAATATCATACCAGATTTGTAACTGGTATTTCTTGTTTCTAGAGTTTACTATACGTTATCACACACACACACACACACACACACACACACACACATATATATATATATATATATATATATATATAT
>BJCM01085761.1:0-11893 GCA_018326385.1 Flaveria bidentis
TAAACCCATTTTAAGCCCAAATCGACCATCCTAAACCTTAGGGATGCATACCACAATACCATTCAAGCACACACAAGCTCACAATCAAGACTCAAACGCATCATACGCATACATACACATACACAAACGGGTCAAACATGCACACACTCAAAAACCCGATTTCAGATGTGTTCCAGCCCCAAAATCATTTAAAAACGTTTAAAAGAGGGGTCCTAGAACTCACACAAACGACCACGACGAGTAGAGCTTCGATTTGAATCGCTTCTCGACGATTTTGGTTACTCGAACCAACCCGAACCAACAATTTTCTTCTTTTCTTCCTTTCTCTCTTCTCCTCTTTTTCTTTGGCTGATTTGTGAGTGTGTGGGGAGGGGATAAGAGCTGCCCTCTCCCTTATATACTCCCACTCACCCGACTTTCTTTTGTTGGCGAGTTTGATCCCTCGACTTTGGACTTCATTTCTTTTCTTCTTTTATCGGCTTCAAAATAAACAAATAACCGGGTGTTACAAAAGACAGGACCATAAATATAGGAGATAAATTTTAACCACATATTGTACCACAAATAGCTTTAAATTTAAATGGTTGGAGATATGGTTCTTCTTTAGGTAAACCATATATAAAAACTAGAAAGAATGCCCAAAATTGCCCTTCCCCTAACCTATGGTTGAAGAAGAGGTGAAGAGTTAATTAATAGCAATAGCAGTCCAGAAGTGACTATCATTTCCTTGCGCGAGGGCTTGGTTATTCATATTTAGAATCACATCATTGAATGGTTGATAACTTAGGGGCACCACCATAACGATTCTTGCGTGGTATTGAATCGTTTCTAACTCTGAAACCTCTATTTCTTTGATTGTAATAATGTTGTTAAGGATAACATCGCCTACTATTATATCCTCCTTGATTGTATGGATGGAGCCTTGTTATATGCCAAATTATCATCATAACCCCAATCCTATTTTTGATTATCCTTATTTTCATCTTTATTCCAACCGATTTTCCAAGTACGTTCACTTCTGCACCATTATTCAAATCATCAAAATGCACAACGTTGTCACATGCACAAGCAAACACACTTAAGTAGCAACGATTAAATATAGTGGAAACAAATTAAATAAATTAAATTAATGAACTAAAATCACTTTACGCACTAATTCCCTAGCAACGGCGTCATTTTGATGTAGATTGTCGTCATCTACTCAAAAATAAGTTAAAATTAAGAATGAGCTCACCTATATTGATGTACGGGTAAGTAAAATCGTCTACATTAGAAATTTGCGGAAAGGGTCATCGTAGTTCTTTTAACCAGTGAATTATTGATTGACTTAGAAAACAATATTATAAAGTAACAAACTTGATTAATTTTGAAAATAATAATTAAAAAAATGATACACTCCGAGTTTTAGGTTTGTAAAGCATGAGTCGTAAACTAGTCACACTTAATAAAAAAATCACATAGACATGATTGTATTGGTTTGATCGTTTTTATGATAAAGATAGATCAAGTTGTAAACGGACCTATTTACAAATAACCAATTTTAATTTTCTAACCAAGACCTAGACCTCATAATATTCATTATGTAAAGAAACAAAAAAAATTGATGATAATTAGATCAATATTCGAAACAAACTTATATCGTTTAAAAATTTAACCAATCAATGTAGTTATATGGTTTAACATGCCAATAAAAAATCCTACCCAAACTAAGAACAACTAATGTAAACAAATGTTATTAACATACACCTTACACACCCATAGAAGATCACTAGTGGTTTAGCTGCTCATGGTTATCATGAAATCAAAATCAATTGTTGTAGGAATCGATGTATGAAAGGATAGATCTTTAGGTATTCTTTGCTACAAAAATCATCACATGAAAGGTCAAAAATGACTTAGGGAAGATGAATTTTAAAGCCCCCCTTTTACCATTCAAATAGGTCACAAAAACTTGAAAATTTCGCACCTCATGGCACAGGGACGTAATTTATGTCCTTAGAGACGTAAATTGTGCCCACCTTGAAGACTCAAATTTTGTCCCAGTTGTACATTTTAGTTTACGTCCTCTCCTTGGTTGAATTTTATAGGACGTAAATTACGTTTATAAGGACTTAATTTACATCCTTTATCCTTTTGTCTTGATTTCTTCTATTTTCTAAGTCTTGTTTCTATTGTGAGCTTTCGGATTCCATTGTTATTCTCGAAAAACACACAAATTCTATCTTTTTAACTCCATACACCTGTAATTCAATTTATTCTCAAAGTAATTATGTTTCACATTAATAAACACATAAAAACGCCTAATTAAAAATATTACTAATTATATTTAGAGGGCCGAAGGAATTGTATATAATGTTGTTGTTGGGTTGCTTTGTCAGATTCCCACACAATAACATGTTTCATCTCTGAATTACAAGTGGGTTGATGGGTCCAGGTGGTGCTCTGATTCTTTGCTTGAAGCGTTTTGGTGAGAGAGCCTGTGATCAGATCAGTGTCTTCATTTTTCTCATCAGTGCTTCGTCTATTTTGTCAATTGTTCTAACGCGCCTTTTGTTGCGCTCATACTTCTTGTTGCTAGGGTTTCATCGTAGGGATTAGTTCTGTATTGTTAGTGTGAGTCTTTGTCTAGATCATTGTATTGATGCTCTAATATTTGTTTTCTTTTTGTATTATTGGTTTCTCGTTCTAGCTAGTAATGTTAGTATTATTTTTGAAGATTTTTGGTCTTGCTGTTAGATCTTCATATTTTGGCACTTACCTTCTTACCATTCAAAGTCCTAAAACATACATCTCGTCCCCCATGTGATACTCATTCAAGTCAATTTTTCTCATGACTTCAATTCATTACTATATATCTTGAAAATCAAAGTGGGATAGCCAATAAAATTATACCACACGACCTTAGTTCGGCAAGCATTACTTTTTTTCCTTGATTATTTTGCCTTTTTTATATATTTGGTTTTCACAAAAGTTTCATTTTCTTTGTTACTAATTTTTGTAACAAAGTTATTGTTTCAATGTAGTTCTTTTATAGTTTTGACTTCTAATATACATTTTATCAACTGTAGATATTCTTTTCAGTGTTGTTTTTTATACGGTTTTCATTTTTTTCAAACGTTTTAATGTTATTTTACGAAGTGGTTTTGTTTTTAAATAAAATTTAAATTGACTTTGCATGTTTTTTACTTTAATATAGATTTGTATTTATAAATAAGCATGTTACATGACAATGCGTAAGAACTGAGTCCGTGAGTCCTGCTTACGCCGCAACGCACGAAACAAGTCGTAACTTGTGAGAAACTGATATACTTATTTTTATTAACATTTTAACGTTAAACATTTTTATGGTTCAACATCCGTCGGTGCAACGAGCGGATCATAAATCTAGTTAAACACATTTGCGTGAAACACAAAATTATATTTTCTGTACCATCTCTTTATAAATATCCAATCAAATTGCAAGTCTTATAGTAAAAACTTTTCCAGCCACCCCACTCCATGAAAAAGGAATTATAAAAATATTTGAAAAACTATAAAAAAGGAAACGTGCTTGTTAATTTGTGAAAGCAACTTCAATAAAAGGTTTCACCTACATAAAGTGTAATTTTTAAGTATTTATTTGGCCCTCATAACCACCATGAGTAAATGACCTCTAGACCATTTCGCACCTCATCAACACTTGTCCCTTATTCTTCATCAATATTTTAACCAAAACATGGCCTTGTTATTAATGTTCTTAGAAAGATATTGAAAACTGGGGTGGCTAATTTTTTAAAATTTCTTTTTAAAATCAATATTATTTTAAGAACGTTAAAATTCACATAAAACACTTAAACATAATGTATTGACCGATAAAACACTTAAACATAATGAATTGATAATTTAAGGAGGGGGAACAAACAGTGGGTTATAAGCAGATTACGTAAAAGTCTTATGTATTACACTTAAAACAAAACGTTTGATTATATCATGCGTAGGGCAGACAATTTCTATGACATACCTGTTAACGTACAAGACACGAAGTTAACAAGTTTCGTGTTAGTTAAGCTTGGTGTCATTAATAGGTCGACACGCTAAAGACACGATAAATCGTGTCTTAATAGATCAAACACCTGTTAACTTGTTAAAGCACCTGTTTAGACCTGTTTATATTTTTAGCTTATTAAAATAATTATATATATATATATATGTATGTGGAAGAGTTCAGACGGAAACTCATTTTTTGTGAGAACTCAAGCAACCAATGTAAACACTGTTTTCAATAACAAAATACTAATTAACAAAAAATAAAAACAAAAAATAGCATAAAAATAAAATAAAAAAAAATACAAAAATGTTTCTCTCATTTCTCTATTTCATAAAAAATAAAAAAACTATAAAAATAAAAAAATCTTATTTTTTACGAAATTTGTTTTACACATGTGTAAAGCCGGTATTACATATGTGTATAACCAGATTTACACATGTACATTTAACGTGTACATGTATACATTTACGTGTCGACTAAAGAATGCATATATATAAAATGCAAACCCGGAGGAGTATAGGAGAAAACTACCAATTTTTTCTTAAATAGTCAAACACGTTAAAATGTATACACGTCCTAATAAGATAGAATATTCAAAAAGCAGTCCCCACGGGGACAATCCAAAAGTTATCTCTATTAGATAAATTTTGAATCTATATACTCTAAAGGTTTATCCCTAAATTCATATATAAATATTATCCAAACACATATATACATATACACATAGACATATTTTACATATATAAACATGAATGCAAATATTAACTAATAGTGTATAAAAGATTTGTGCAGACAAATACAAATATTAGTTAATTGCCTATAAGTTTATGCGTTTTTAACTATTTAACGTATGGAAAGTTTGCATCTTTTACTTGTGCACGTCATCTACAACTTTGTGAGCTTGCATCTCTAATTCAATCCGACATACACATACGTATACACACGTACACACACATAAGAAAAAACATCAATAGAGAGTTGTACCCTTAATGGGGAGACTTTTAAAGAAAACCCAGTTTGAAATTCAAAATTAAGAGAACATTTGATTTGCAAAAAATGCTTCAATGAGGAAGATGATCATTTTTTATTTAATTTACATAGTATTAAGAGGCGGTCCAAAACTACCCCTAAATGTAACATGAGGGTTTTGGTTTCCCCTAATTTGTGCTCATTTAAATTTTAAGAAAACTATAAGGGGCAATATAAAACCGTCCCTAAAGGTAGCATAAGGGCCGGTCATAACACCCGACCCTAAAGGTAACATAAGGCGCAGTTTTGACTAATTTGTACTCATCTAAATTTTCAAAAGGTTACGAGGGGTTGTTTTTTAGACCACCCGCCCCTACAAAAAATTAAGTCTGCACCTTATATACTTTTTTGTACTAGTGTGTGTAGATAACAAGTGGATAATTTTTTTTTAAAAAAAAAGTATATTAATGTGCATTGGAAAGATAAAAAAATCATAAAATTAATGGTGACTTTTTTTTTGAAAAAATAATGTCATGAAAAGAAGTTATGAATGTGTTAAAGAAAAAGTTGGAAGTGGAATGTGACTTGCATGTGACATAAATGTGTGACGGTTTCTAAAGTTCTCATATAAAAAGAGTAGTTATCAAGATATCTCTACCATATAACTGTTTACTATACAAAGTGTAATTTTCGTGCTAATACCAAAGCGCGAAACGTGTTTTTTGGCGGAGGGGTAGTTTCGTCCGCGCTATAATTTCGCATAAAAAGTTATAATTAAGCAAGTTATATCTATTATTATACAAATTATATTTCTTATTACGCAAAGAAAAATTACTCGTATTATAAAAAAATAATCATGCAAGTTATATTTATAATTACGCAAATTATGTTTATAATTACGCAATTAATAATCACACAAATTATACACATAACACATAGACGTTTTGAAAAAATGTTGATTTTTTATTTAAAAAAGTATAACAATACTATACTCATATTAAAAGTGGATAAAATGCTTGAATTTATGGTGTCTTTTTTAAAATAATATCATATAAAAATCATATAAGATTAAGAAAACAAGGGGAATTTAAAAAAAATCAACAATTGTAGGTTATTTTTAAATATACCCCTCCAAACATATTCTTTGTGAGATTATTCCATGTTAAATCTGTACAGTTAATCGCTTAAATCAATAGTTGTTATCATTTCGTAGAGTTTGCACAAATTAATCACTTTGTACCATAAACTCTCCCTATATATCTATATATTTAATATATTATATATAATTGAATATGACTACCGCAGTACCATTGACTGAATCTTTGGCCTCCGCCTGAAGCCTCTTTGTACTCAGTTTGTTACCTCTTGAAACCATGTTAGCGGTTAAAATAGACCTTTTTATGGATTTTTATTTCAAATATGTCAAGGATTATCATGTTAAATATTATATATTATTCAGGATTTTAACAAACTTCTATCAATTTTTTTCATTAAATGTGTGATTTATATCGTGACTCTTAACAAGTTTTATCTTGTAACTTGTTTTTAAACAAGTACATTTTGTGTGTTATCATGTTCGTGCCTTATCTGTTATCGTGTTGTGTCTGATCTATTATGCCAACCTCAATTATGCGGTTCTCAGAACATTATATTGGAGCATACCCCTCTCTCTCACGATATACATGTGTGTATAAGACTAAAATTATAGATAATAACATGTTAGATATTTGGGTGTAGTGTAGAAGTAGAAGTAGGATATATTATAATTAATATCATATTATAATATCATATGTCATTTAGTAAGCCCCTATGTTACACGGGTTGAATAAACAAGATTTTACTTATAGTTGATATCAACTTTTTAAAATTTTGTTTTTAATTTTTTTCAAAAAAAAATTAACATTTTGTTTTAAAACAAACCGTATAAAAATTTCATTGTTAAAATTTTTCTTATTATAACTCTCAAATTTAATTATTTTTTGTTTTAAAAAATTAACGTTTTAAAATACCAATTTTAATATATTTCATATTTTTAAAAAAGTTTTATGCTTTAGAAAAATTAATTATTTTAAAAGATTTATTTATATAGAAATAACATTAATAAATAGATTTGTTTCTTAATTTATTAAATCTAAAAAGATATTAATTAAAATTATTAATAATTAAGGTAGTTATTTAACAGGAGATATAAACGGAAAATTTTTGGTGAGAATGATTATGATACTGTCAGGTATCATCCAAAGATATTCTTTTATTAAAATAGAGAGATTTATTAAGGTTTAAACCTTAACCCTCCCCCATAATGGTGCTACTAGAAACAAAACCTCTCTCATTAGTCCACCAACCCTAACGATTATAAAGCTCGTACTAATACTATCCTTTGTTGCTTTTATCTAGCCTCAAGATCTAAAAATCAATCTCATAAAGAGTAGCTTGTTTGGCATATGTGTCTTAGACTCATAGCGTTCCCTGATGATATAAAAATGATCCTTTACTTTCATACATCTTGGGCTACAAGTTAAAGTGAATACCAATTTCATTAAAAATCGGAGGTCTTTCAAAAAAGATTATCTAATTAATCGGAATGTTGTTTTGTTTAGATTATTGGATTGTATTTGAGCCCTTGTCCTCCAAATTTCCTACTTTTTTGGTTTTGGAGATGTCAAAATTTTATTTGGTGTCACATAGATTATGTCATTCAAATGGCAGAATTCTCCTATATATTTAAAATGCAAGGTGAAAAAACAGTAACAATTTGGGTTTTGAGATTTGACCACATTATTGATCAAATTTTTGCATCTTAGTCCTCTTGTTTTGTTTATATATTCACTCACGTGTTGTAGAGAGAGAAAGATATGTGTGTGTTTGATGGTGCCGACTACCGACAGACGGCCGAGGCGGTTGCCTGTCTAGCTTGGTGGTCGTTTTCGCGCTGCCAGTTTCTCATCATCTTTAAAATTTATGGTGTTGGTTGCGGTGGAGGTGTTCTTCTAACGAAACTTAGGATCTACAGGTCTGAGGTTAGATTTGATGTAAGGAGGCGGTGGTGGGTCTGCGACAGCGTGCTCGATCAGATGGAGCCTCGTTGCCACGAGTCCGTGCTCGCATTTGTTGGCTTGGCGGTGACGGAGGGAATGTATCTTCATTCTCTGTTTTTAGGGTTTTTAATTTCAGCTCTGTTCTATGGTTTGCTTTTAGGGTTATGGGCCCTATAGGGTTCCCGATTTCAAATTTGTATGATTTCACTAGTTTTTTCCGGTTGTGATTCTGTTTGCATGGTGGTGGTGAGATCTAGCCGCTCTGCCTCCCCTCTGCGGTCGAGGTGGAGGAGCCGGTGGTTTCCCTGCCATGTTCGGTTCTTTCGGTGGTCGAAAGGTGGTGGTGGGATCCGTTGTCGCTCCACCGTTGCTCCACCTCTCCTTTATGGTCGAGGTGTGGTGGGCTCTGATGTTTGGTCTGTCGGCGGCGGTTTTCCCGCCATGTTCGGTTCTGCCAGCGATGGTTTCCCCACCATCTTCGGTTCTGCCGGTGGTCAGGTGGTGGTGGTGGGCTCCGTTGTCACTCCACCGTCACTCTGCCTCCCCCCTCTACTCGAGGTGGTGGTGGGCTCCGCCGTTTGGTCTACCGATGGTTTGCCTTGGAGTCAGTGATGGTGTCTCTACCATAGGGAGCTGAACGGTCATCTACGGCCGTGGGTGGTGTCTGTGATGGTTATTTTACCATGTTTGTGACGGTGGTGATGATCGTGGGGTCGATTGGCGGTCGGCGATGGGTCTATTGGTCTGAGTGGTGGTGGTAATGGTGGTGCAACCACTATTGTGTCCTCAACAACCCTTTTGGGGTTTTCAGATCTACTGTGTGCACTGTCAACGACTGTGGTGCGACAACCATTGTCATCCATTTGTTGTACCTGATTAATGTTGTGGCCATGCCGCTATCCCATCCCCTTTGGTTGGTTCTTTGTTTGTAGATTTGTGATTCTCCATCGTGGGTTACCACTCACGGTGGTTTTTGTGGTGCCTGTTGTATAACCGGCGTATGCATATGTTTGGGTATGTGTAAACCATTGATGAAATATGTCGATGATGATGAGGCCTACCGCATCTGAGACTTGGCTTTGGCTCAATGTTCATTGTTGGTTTCTTTGTTCTCTTTTTGGTATGTTACTAACGTGTTCAGAGGGCTGTGATGAGATTCAAGAGTGGTTTCAGTTATTTAGGCGTGGCTACCAATTATTGTTAGCAGCCGCAACTGAACACTGATTATACGCCCTATACAATTTTAAAATTGTTTCAAACCGACTATCATACGCGTAACGCACGTTGTTGATAAACACTAGTTGTGTTAAAGCTTTAATGGTCTTGTGCTCCAACATCTTCCATTGATATAGGGAGTACAATCATTTTTTACTTTTGCTCCAAACAACTTTTGTAACATCCGCATATGATATTTGGATTTGGTCCTTAGATATTTTTGGATCCTTTTCAGTTAAAAGCACTAAGCTATTGATTCATAATGCCAATTTATCAAAGTCGGACTTCCTGTTTCCATTAAAAAACTTGGTTCCTCCGAAAGTTAACATCGACTGCTTACTTTAGTGTCTTTGGGTCTAGGCGTGTTCATGTTCCCTCTCTTCTTTGTGTGTTTTTGCGGTTATTTTATGGAATCATTTGATCATTGCATGTTCTCATACGGTCTTGCGCAATTGGGTCTAAGAGACATCATCAACATGCACTACTTCTACCATGGGTCTAAGAAAGTTAACAAAGTTGTTCTCTTCATCTTTCTAAGTAATTTTATGGTGCATATGGAAGGCAAGAAATAATATGATCTTCAATAACATCATATTTAGTTCTGCTATATTAATTGACGAAATTAACATTTTGGGATTCCTATGGATTAAACATCGAGGTAAGATTGTATCTCTCACTTGGGACCAATAGCGATTAGGGTTGTAAACAAATCGAGCATTCAACGAATAATTCCTGAATTGTTCGGCGGAAAGTTCATTTATGTTCGTTCATTTAATAAATGAACGAACACGAATAAGAAAACTCCATTCATTAGTTCAAAAACGAACATGAACAAAGGATGTGTTCGTTCATTTATCTTTGTAAATGTTTGATAATGTATTTGTTAACATTCGTTTATGTTCGTTATTTAAAAGTTATGTTTGAGATAATTTGTAAGGCCCCGTTCCCGGGACGCTTACAGCTGGTCATTCATCGCACATAAAACCTTATAAAACGTACATTTATTTTGCAGCGGAACTTAAAACTTTCATTAATAACTAAAAACATGTCATTTCATTCATTTACGATATTTGTGTTCATCTCAAAATACAAAGACATGTCAAAATACGGATGCCAGCCTCGAAATGCTCCCAGTAGCTTATGCATCCATGCCTGCAACTCCTCAGCATCAACATAATACCTGCCAACTATCATGCATACAAAAGTCAGCGACGCTGAGTGAGTTCTACTTTTTATAGTAAAATACTTCATTTCCTTTAAAAGTTATCTTTACATTCATTCGTGGTCATACAACATACGTACATACCGATAATAATTATTATTATTATCTTCATCATCATTCATTCATTCATTTCTTTGCTCATTACTCTTCATTACTCGAATCTTGTCTCATGCAATATCCCCGACTCATGCTCGAAAGCTGATGCTGTGCCGGGGCCTGTACACAAACCCCCGACTCATGTCCGAAGACTGACACAGCACCGGGATATGCGACAAATATCCCATTCGAGTCAATCACAAGGATTGAACTCTATCTGGGTATGTTGCAACACAAAGTCGCTCACATTATTATCTCGTCTCAGGCAATACTCCCGACTCATGTCCGAAGACTTATACTATGCCGGGGCCTGATAAACAAACCCCGACTCATGTCCGAAGACTGACACAGTACCAGAGTACGCGACACGGATCTCATCATCCGTTTTGTCTCATGCAATACCCCCAACTCATGTCCGAAGACTGATACTGTGCCGGTGCCTGATAAACAAACCCCCGACTCATGTCCGAAGACTGACACAATACCGGGGTACGCGACACGGATTTCATCATCCGTCACTTTCATGTTCACCATTTGTTATCTCATGTGTTCATTGCATACTTTATCGTTATCATTCACTTCGTTACATAATACTTTACGTTCATTAATTTATTCATTTATACATCACACCACGTAAAGTCATACATAATGTATTATAAAACATAATACGTACGTTTTGAAAACTCTTTGACGAAGAAAGATAACACATCACTCACACATATACACATCATAATTCTATCACATCACCATGCACACATCAAGCATAAGCCATCACATCATAATAAGACCTATCTCCCTATTTAACCCTTAAAAACCACTTAGAAAGCCCTAAGTCCAAATTTGGTGCATGGGACCCTCCAGACGCATGAGCATAAAAATTATAAGTGTAAAACAGTCTGGGCGCATGGGCACTTCTGCCCTGTTCAGGCGTTTTGCCACTATGCAGGCGCATGGCACCTGTTCAGGCGCATCAACAACACTTAGCCGTTTTAACACTTGGGCGCATGGCCAACACTTAGGCGTCTGGCCAACATGCTGGGCGCATGGGCCACTGTTTAGGTGCATGGCCCACTCTTGGGTGCATGACCAACACTTAGACGCATGGCCACATGCTGGGCGCATGGGCCACTATTTAGGCGCATCAGAACCTTCTGAAATATTTTCTATGCTAACAACATCACCCGATTATCATTCTAATGATACTCAAGCACAGATCTAACATACTAAGGGCATCTAAGCATGCTAAACAACAACTCGAACCCATAATCATACTCTAAAACATGCATACATACATACATCATTTCAAACATAAGGCTGAAACTCACG
>BJCM01085763.1:0-11801 GCA_018326385.1 Flaveria bidentis
TCTCTTTCTCTCTCTCTCTCTCTCTCTTTCTCTCTCTCTTTCTCTCTCTCTTTCTCTCTCTCTCTATCTCTCTCTCTCTCTCTCTCTCTCTCTCTCTCTTTCTCTCTCTTTCTCTCTCTCTCTCGTACGGCTAAAAAGGTTATCATTATTTATATTAGCAATTTTCTTTATTTAAGTTTAAATTTGTTTTCATTTACAAATTTACATTTATAATACTTTATTACTCATTTCATTTTTCATTCAACTGAGGGAAAACTAAAAACTAAGGTATCGGCTTTTCAAAGTTAATTATCAAACTTGTTATATAAACTTATTATAAGGAGCATCAGTATTATTAAATTTTTATTTTAAAAATTGAAAGACAAAAGAACCCCTTAATTAACATTTGATGATCCAATAAAAGTCAGTGTATTGGACTAACAAAGAATGAGAAAATAAAGATTGAGGATATCTATAAATTTAAAACATAAATGACCAAATTCAAGATTTTGATGAGATCACACGAACCAACCTTAGAATTTACTTTATATAAAAAATGAAATAGGTTGCACTCGCCTTGACTAAGTCAAACATGTGTTTAGTTATTAAATGGTGCAAGTAGGAGGTAATGATATTGGAATTAGAAAAGAAATTTGTATTTGAAATTTTTAATTCAAAAAGCAGGTAGTACAACGTAACTTTCCATGTAATACAAAAATAGTTTATCAAAAAAAATTGATTATGAAAATTAAATATAAATATATGACAACAGTATTGGACATGTATGAATGTTTGTGAAGAATATAAGATTATTGAGAAAACGAGTGTAATTTAAAAATGATTAAAGATCTATTGTGTTAATTGACTTGACGTGTTTGTAGGTACTAGAAGGGTGCCCGCACAATACGATGGGACAATATTTTACATTCGACACGAGTTTCTAGTTTTTGTTAATCTTATATCAATTTTACAAAATTTATTATATTTTTTAAGCTAAAATTTAAAACATCAAATAAATGGATTTTGCATTATTACTTGTACATTTATGCATTAAGTTATTGTACTTTACAAAATACATATCGATTCAGCAAAAAATTTACATCAAAACGTTTAAAACAATATATATTTATGATTGTAGTATCAAAAAGTTTTAAACATGATAGATTGATATAACATAAATCTTAAAACAAATTAAGTTTCTTTTGGTTTATGGGTAGATAATATAAAATTTTATGTAATTTATAGTAATTATAAGGTTATTATGTAACTAACTGTAAGAGGTAATTTGTAAATAATGTTAAAAATACTATTTTACACTTAAAAATAATTGTACTTTATGCATTGAATGAGGTACATGTTCTTAATTTAATAATATCTTAAAATAACATTCTCATATGTTTTATATATAGTATAAATTTATCACCGTTAGCATTGTGAATAATCTTAAATGTGGGTCGTACTCAAATGAGTGTGTAGTACAATGTGACTTTACACGTATTTCATCAAAGAGAATATAAGGGTTTTCTAAAAATCCGTAAAACTTTAATACAACGGTTGAGTAGACGCGATGGTTGGTGTTTGTATCCGTGTGAATGCTTTTAAATGTCTATGTAGTATGAGGTAACTTTCCAAGCAATATAATTATAGGGTCCGGTTAAATAGACACCTTAAATCAACACTTCAAAATTTCTATACGTATCGTATAGCCCCATATGCGTCATATAGGGGGGGTCGTATAGGGCTATATGTGTCGTATAGCCCTCTGATAACCCCCTGATTTTTTTTCTCGTAGTCAGTGTCGAAATTCGTTATACGCGTCGTATAGCCCTATATGTGTCGTATAGAGGGGTCGTATAAGGCCATATGGGGCGTATAGCTCTCTGACAACCCCCTGAATTTTCATTGTTTTCAGTGTATTCGACCCTATACGCCACGTATGGACCCATACGCGACATATAGGGGATGTCGATTATCTAAGTGGGTGTCTCAATATTAGTACCCTAATTAAAACTATAAAATTAATCTAGATAGTAATTTTGTATTGTAAACAATGAAGTAGTTATACCAACCAAGCAGCGTTTTCACATTCACACAACTTTTCGAATTTCATACTTACAACTATGAATAAACTATGAATATAAGTACTAATATTACTCCACTTGAAAACTTTTTAACATCAAGTTGGGATTAATTTATATCCAGATCTACGATCTTTTAGTCGTGTGTCATGTCATTTACCATTAGTATATCACATAATACATTAATATTCCATTTCAATATCCATCTATATATACACATACAAGTCATCACAACTTAACTCATCATAACAATTCATAATCATCTGTCTCCCAAAATGGTATAGCATTTGTGATTTTGTTCAGATTCGTATTTTCTTCTACGTAATCGTTTGTTGATTTGAAAATTAACACATTTGTCACAGAAAAAAATTGTGCTTGTTGGGCCATGGGGAAGCTCATGTGATGGCGAAAACTGGTCCTTCAAAGCGAAAGGAAGGATTACGAAGATCTTCATCAACCACGGAGAATGCATCGACTCCATCGGCTTCGCGAGCCAAGATGACGATGGTAACGTCCTCCATTCGCCAAAGTTTGGTGGTACTGGTGGCGATGAGGCCGAGGTACGTATTATTAATCAATCAAATTAATCAATCGCGCGATGATTAGAAAGAAAGAAAGAAATAATTTCATCCGTTAAACTTAGACTTAGTTTTTTTTCCTAAATGGAAGGTTGACATTGACATTGATGTGGAGGAGTTGATTTGCGTCAGCGGGACGGTCGGGTGGTTTGATTCGAGGTTGGTTGTGACATCGGTATCGTTTTCTACACATGTAAACAAGTTTGGACCGTTTGGTGTGGAGAACGGGACTCATTTCTCTGTGCCCATTTCCAAAGCTAGGTTCGCGGGTTTCTATGGGCGATCCAGCGACTTCCTCGACGCCATCGGTGTTTACCTCAAGCCTACATGATTTCGTTGCAACAATATCTAATCGATCCTAGGATATCAACTCAACACGTACGGTGGATACAAAAGTTAATAAATGAAGCATCGTTTGTAGTTGGTGAATTTTTATTGTAATGATCCAAATGCTGCAGGAATGCTACTTCACTTATGTTGTATACCTCAACCTCACATCATTTGGTTGATGATATGTACGATATTTACGTTTTTAATAAATCCACCTCACTTTTTTATTTCGTATTTTATAGCTACAAATTAAGGCACATTTGGGAACTTTATTATTTCATATGGAAAATTGAGATTATGAATCATACCCTAGGATTAATTTATACTTGAAAATAGAGGTTGGGCGGCAGCGAAGTTGATATTAAGTTTAAAGTTAGTCACATTTTCATAAAAAAACTAATGGTGTTTATTTTCAGTTAGTAAAGGATCGATTGAGGAAATAACAAACTCAAAGTTAAGAGTCAGTAAATATTTTTTGATTTGAGATTAATCCAGACAATAAATGAAAGTTTGGATTATTCAAATCCAATAACCCATTTACATATGATAAACATGAATATCCAAACTAATTAATTGTATTGTTGTAATTTACTAATGAGTCTATGAGTCTTGGTTTTGTGATTCGTTAAAAATATTCAGGTATTTATATGAAAATTTGAGTGGAAAGTAGGAAATTAGATTTTTTTACCTATCACATGTTGTGACGGTACCGTACATGGCGTGAAAGTATAAAAGACATTTGTCCTGACTTGTTTTCGAACTAAATTTACGTCAAAACATAAAGTAACTCGAATTTATATGTTGAATGAAAATGTATTATATTTAACTCGACTCTTATCCAAACAAATTATGTAGAAACGTAAGCCAACTCCAAATGTACTTAAAAAACACATGTAGTGACGTCGTATGCAGCGTGATAAGGTATAGATTACAATCATCTCAACTTGTTTCCAAACTAAATTTACGTTGTAATTATTTTATTTGGTCAATATCGGTTTCACTATCACGATGCCAACATATTATTTTAATTCAACATAACCAAATATATAAAAAAAATACTTTATTTTGAATACAACTTTGTTTGTTTTTTGGATGCCAAGAATAAAAATAAACCACAAATTAAGATAGTTTAAAAGGAAAACGTCGACGACCAAAAGTTATTAAAAAACAAACTAATTATAAAATATAATGGTTAAAAAAGTTATAATATATATTAAGAATTAAGTTGAAATTATAGAAATTTAAGGATTTTGTTTGCAAATTTTGAGTGGAGTGATATTTTAACTAAGTATTATTTTGTAAGAACATTCACAACATGTTCCCTAAAATTATGTAAGTATATTTTCTGTATTATATGATATGGTTATAATTGATTGTAATGAAAGGATAAAAAAATTTTACTATTCAATCTGAAATTTTAATTTCCATCCAAAAGTTTCATAATTTATTTCATTTTTAACCAAAATTTTCATTATTTGTTTCAAATTTAAATTCAAAATAATAAAAATGTTATATAAATTTTGAAACAACTAAATTGTTTTTTCAGTCTTTTGAAAAAAAATAATTACTTTTGTCAAATTTTAATAAGCAAAATTAAAATTAACTTTTTATTAAAAAGAAACAGTTCAATTATGGCATCAGCCTATCATAAAATCAAGACAATCCTCATCCATACCACTTGTTCTTGTCTTATTTGGGTATATGTGGAAAAGATAAAAAATATATATAATAAAAATAAAAATGTTGCTGGGAACCGTACGTACAATTGACCGTGAGCACGTTATTATCTAGACTGGATCAGTTATGAAACTGGCTACCTTAATAGTTCGCTGATTAGGCCAGTTTTATAACCTAAATGGCATTATACATAATCTTAAAAATTAGAAATATACAAATACTTAACTAATTTAAAACACAAGGATAACACTACTTTATCTTTTCTTGCTGTGGACTTATAATTGTAATAAAATATAAACAAAAGGATAACATAAAAGTTATGAACATTTAAGAAAACAAAAAAACATACAAAAGTCAACAAAAATTACTATTATAAAAATACCTCTTTAACAAACTTTTCTCTACAAATTGATTATAAGTCTAAAAGTCTTTTAGTTTATAAGTCTAATGGTTAGGCTCACTTCTAACACTTTTAGTTTAAAAGTCTTTATTTGACCTTTTAGCCATTAAAAATGAACAATTATATAAATTTTAGGAAGACTATATAAAAAGCATAGAACTTGAAAAATAAAATCCAATCCAACCACACGGTCTTGTCTGACCGGTTCAAATAAGCCCAACCAGACCTTTGTGTGACCGGTCCCGTCCAATCCCATGAACTGTGCATAAAAGCATAATCTAAAGATAGAATGAGACAACATTCAGTAAATTCATAAAATGGTTTTACAGAGCTCAAATGACCCTGCTAACACTTTATATCTAGTTCTGTCGAAATGAAACTGGGAAACGATTCAAGTTTGAACCAAACTAAACACAATTTATAGAAAAAGGAAACAAAAAAGTCTCACCTAAACTGTGGTTTTTGACTCAGGTGCATTCGCTTTCAAGTAAAGCGGATGAAGTAAATGACCCTCTTTGGGTTCAACATGAACCCACTTACGCCCGCTTAGCTTGTGGTGTTCAAACTTGACACACCCTTCTTTTAAAGCATAGAGTGTGTGGTCTTTACCCATTCCAACATAGTCTCCTGGGTGGAAACGAGTGCCTCTTTGTCTTACAATAATATTCCCGGGTATCACTCTCTGTTTTATCAACATGAGACTATAAACATCATATATTGCCAATATTGAGGTAGGGTTCGGATGCACACAGGGTTTAAACGGGTCTCACCTCACCGCCAAACTTCTTCACGCCAAGATTCTTGGGTTTTGAGTCACGTCCGTTCTTGGTAGACCCTGCAGTTTTCTTGGTAGCCCAGCGTCTAAACACCATGCTTAATCCATCTCCAGATACATCTATGATTATGTAAAAAGTAATTAATATAAGTACAAGGAGATAAGTGGAAATCATGTTATATACCGCTTGCAGAAGTGTAGACCGGTATTCTTGTGACCAAGTCACTAACAGTCAATCTCCTACACAACGTAGCTGCAAAATTCATTCTTCCCTCTTAAGCAGCACAAAACCTGTAGACAAATTAATGCAGAAAAGATAGTACTTACAAGTATTTTTTAAGTTCTAAGAGAACTAAACAATAAGCACACTGAGACATTTCATCCAGAAACTAAACTAAAAAACAACTACTAAACGTCAAATCTTTAAAATAGAACAAGTCAAGACATTTTAACAGACAAAAACGATTATTACATTTCATCTAGCACTGAATTTGCTAGTTAAATTGTCATATACAATCTTCTTATAGTGTATAATTGACCTCCAAAGAGATTAGCTATAAGCATAATGATGACAACTTAGCAATCTAATACATGAAAATATATTTTTTAACAGCTTATGATATACTTCTATTAACCACCTATCCTTACCAGGGTTTGAACCCTCGACCTTTCAGATAGAGGAGAGACATCTTACCACCAAGATGTCCTCTTGGGGACCAATACATAGCCATACACTATCTGTTCAATCAGAGTCTTTGAAATGTAATTAAGCCTCGCAAAACAGGCCAGTGGGATTGAGTACCGGCCATACGGTTTCCAATCAGAACGGGATGTTTTAGAAAGGTATTAATTTGGTTGGTTGAAATGGGCCGTTTTAGAAATAAGGTATCAAATTACTAAAATAATAATTACAACAACTAAATTTAAGAACTGTGGTGCTTCTTGAATCTTGATTGAAAATAAGCATACAAACTAAACTTGGTGAATTAAACTTTACAAAGGGACACCAGTTTTTCTTGTAAATAACATGATTGTTTTGAGCACACCCATCTTTTGGGGTACGCATTGCGGGCAGGTCAAGAGAACATTAGCAACCTAGAAACAAGATTCACAATACAAACTATAGGGTACTAGGGTAGATGGAAATTATTTCATGTAAACCGAAACCCTCATGTTCACATGATCAACCGCAGCTTAACAACAGTATAATTTATAAAAATGAGTTATCCCAGTCAGCCAGGAACTCTCAAGGTGCTCAATGCATATAAACATTAATAAACCAGAAACTGCTAGCCAAACAATAATATTAACCAACATAAAATAGGAAAAACACCAACAACTGCAATAGCATTTGTAGCTATCAAATAAGATTAGAAGTAATCTAACAACAAAAACATAAACAAAGTTCATAAACGTTTTCAACAGAGAATCAAAGTACTTTACAAATTCACGCTTAAAACAGGTTTTGACCAAAATGGTTTCAGGTGTATGTAGGGTTTTGACCAAACTGGCTTCGGGTTTAAACAGACCATTCTTGGGAAATATATCAATATATCAACTAACTAATAATAATAATTATAGCAACTATCAGGGTGTCTCTACAGTACAAGCAACTAAAGCAATTGCTCTAGGCTCCCAAAATTAAAAAGGAAAAATACTTTAATATATATTCTAAACTGAGAATATATGTGGTAATCCACCAATTTTTTTTGTTTTTTGAGAGAAATGACGATAAATAAGAAGACGAGGAAAGGTTTATTTATTAGACTCTTGTAATCCTTTTAGATAAAAGAAAGTGTTGTTTATAGTGAATAATGTGCAAGTGAAGAAGACAATAGCGAGACATATTGCTTCATGTTTGAAAGTGATACTTTATGATGTTTCTATACAAAAAAAGGAAACGTTTTAATTCTTTTATAAAAAAAGGCATTTGTTTAAAATTTTGCTTTAGGCCCCAAAATGTGTTGATTAACCCGGGCAACTATATCTAATAACTCAGTTGTTTTGAGCACTACCCGTGTTTTGTGATACAAATCAGGGCTGCTACCTTGTCAGATGCAGCCAACCGGTTCATGGGAGTGGGCAGCAGTGGCATCCCAGAAACAGGTTCACAATATGAATAGTAGAGTATTATTGCAACTAAGCCCAGACCAGCATGTAAAACGCACCATATCTGAGGGCAGCATCCGCTCAAAATCATTATAATTTGAAAAAAGCTTTATCCCAGTCAGCCAGGAATTCTCAAAAAAGCCAAATGAATATAAAAATAAACCAACCAGAACTGCTGGTCGCCGAAACCATAATGTTTATCATCAACCACAAATTGGAAAAACAAGCAACGACGACGTATAAGCAGATGTAGCTATAAAATAAGTTATAAATAACTCAAAAACACAAATATGAGCAATGTTCACAACCTCTTCAACAGAGAATAGAAACATAGTAAGCATCTTGCATCCACCAAGGCGCACAGGTCAAAAATTTCACTCAAACCTGGTCTGAATTCTGAAACATCTACAAATGTCCTACACCATGTCTAAACTAGCCTAGAACATGTCTAAAACCCCTAAAAATAACATGTTTATATTGGATGTCTTGCTTAAAAACTCAAGACTCACCCTTTGCGCCTCGAGTGCACCACCTAGCACCTTCGACTACATATCATAATACTTATTAGAGAGTTCATGTTTACAGACGCCTCTTTGGCTCTGCATTTCTCCCTAAACCCTAACTTCTAAATTCACAAAACGTGGGTCGATGACGACAATCTGTATTCACAGACCTATTCGATTCTAAAAATCATATAAGTATCTAAGCTTCTTCAACAATCTAGGTATAGGTATCATAGTGATCAACAAAAATTCAAAATAAAGAGTCGTATAAAATAGGTTGATTTCGAAGACACATAAAAAGAGAATAGAGAAAAAGAAACTTAAAGATTGAATCAAGATGATGAAATAGAACCTTGAATGATTCGTTGAAGATCAATGTCGACGCAGTACGTACTGTGAACAATAATTAGGGATTCAATCGATGTGTTTGGGGACGAAGTTAGAAAACATATTATAGATTTTACTTTGTATCACATTTGTTTATGAATTTCGTATTGTAGCCATGAACTCTTTTTATGTTACAAGATTAGTCCTTTAACCAAATTGTTTCTCATCTATAAGAAGATCAAACAGGTAGAATGCATCTCTTTTTAATTTTCAAAAGGTTTCTACAATTTGCATTGTTTTTCTTAGAGTTTTAAGTTATTTTTTTATTTTCGTTCTTGAGTTTTGGTTTGTTTTGTTATTTTTATCAATAAAAGTTTTTTTCTTATTTGAGTCCCTGACTTTTTAAAAATTTATCGTTTTCATTTATTTTATGTTAACTTAGTTAATTGTGTTCGTTAAGGTAGAACATTTAAGTCATTATACAATTGAAAACTTAAATCAAATGATTTGTGTAGATGTCAAAGTGAAAATACAATGTGAAGAGATTTCGAAGAACATGTGAGAAAGGGGAAGAAAATCTAATGACAGATTATCGTGAAATTGTCCAAAATTTGTGAGATTTCCCAGCATTTGGGACTAAGTTTGTGCATCCTATTGGTTTAGTTTTTAGAATCTGACTATATCAATTTAGTTGGAATTTAAAAGGGTGTGTATATTTTTTCGATTCAAGCCATGTTTGTATTTCTTTTATCAATGTGACAACATGTGTTCCGGACAGAAAGAACACAGATACAAGATATTGGTTTAACTCTTGTTGTCCATTATTCATTGATTAATACTTGTTAGTTGGTTTAATACTTCTAATGTTGTTGGTGATTTTAGTGTCACTAAAGTCATTTTAGTATTAATAAGGAGTTGTTTTGTAATTTCTGAATAATTAATTGTTGAACTAATAAGAGATTTGAATCATTAAGAACCATTAAGACATCTGATCATTAAAAGCTAGTATATCATTTAACTATTTAAAGAGAAATGTCTGATCAATTCAGATAAAAGGTTTTAACCATTCAGCATTACACCTTTTACCATTCAGCATTAGACCTTTTACCATTCAGCATTAGTATAATGCTTAACCATTCAAAAACAAATGTCTAAATCATTTAACATTTACTCGCGAAACAAACAATCTGAACCATTAAGTGTTGAACCATTCTGACATCTGAACTATTAAGAGGTTATTCAGATGTTGCCAAACAACCCTTAAATTTTTTAAGACTAAATGAGATATTGAAACAAACATTTGTTTTTGTTTAAGTTAAGACATATAAAATACACACACAATCAAAAATGTTATGGCCCAAGTAACCTTGGTAGTTCAATACCTTGAGTTGCAAGGTCTAAGAGACTGAAACCCCTAGGGAGTCCAAGGGCCAAGTCCCTAATGACAATCGAGCTAGTTGGTAAAAGGTGCTTGAATTTGATGATCGTTAATAATTTTGCTCATTAGTAGCAAAACTGAACTTCAGTATTAACTGAAGATCAGTAGCAAATTTGATTTCGGTAAATGTCAGTAACAACTTGGAGTCACATAGGTCTTAGACAATGGTGGGCTTACTTAGAAGGGAGAGAGGTCAACCGACCCTGCAAAATTCTTTATATGTAACGTGTCTTAAAGGTGTTTTATTCAACCTCGTATTTTTAATGATGACTTTTATGGAAAAATTTACGATTGTAAACCCAAATATCTTTTTTCAAAAATCTTTACCCTACTAAGATTCAAATTAAAAGCTTATTTTTGTTAAAGTTAATAAGCTCAGAATCTAATAACCTAATTTAATTTTGGAGCTTCTTGCGGCAGTGGATCTAGACATCAAGATTTTAAAATTTTTTTATAGATTTCAATTGATTATTTTATCTGTTCATATAGTCCGGTTGAAATGTTAGGTTATGATATGATCATCTCTATAAAAGCTCACACATTTGTAGTACATGTATTTTGATTTAACTATAAAAGTTTATTTATCTTTTAGTTTTTCAAATGAATCTATACTTAGTAATAAAATAATATCTTTAGTCACGTGTCGTTTTCTTAGGCTTTTATTATTTTAATTTCCCGCCTAAAAATATGTATATCCTTATTATTAGTCATAATTCATTTGAATAAAATTAACTATTACTATAATTACAAAATGGGTTTTTTCCTTAAATAATGTATATAGAATATTTATTTACCATAATAGTTGTTTAAGTAAGTGATTTTTTTTCTCAATATAATGTTATTGATTAAATTTATTTCACTTTAAAATAATATTATTTAAAAATAGTCAAATACAAAAGTTAATAAAATTGTTAAATTATTTGGTTCATATGTCGTAATTAATAACATAAAGTTTTTCTGAAACCTTTTGGTTTATTTTAGTTCACTCAGGATTAATTTTAAATCGTATTTTTACATAGAAAAATTGAATTTTTTTCACTATAATTTTGTTATAATTTCACATAAAAGTAGGCACATTTGATTTTATTATTCTTTTTAAAAATATGTATTTTTTAAAAGTATTTCAAGTAACTTAAAAGATATAATAAGAAAAAATATTTGTAACAAAAAATGCATTCTAAAAGATATAATAAGAAAAATTATTTTTAACAAAAAATGCATTCTTTAAATTTTTTTTATATAAATATCATGACGAAACTAAAAAAGTTAATGGTTTATTTTTATTTTATTTTACGAATTATAAATGCAATCCTCAATTACTGATGTCATGTATGTTGCTAATATACTTCCAGGAACAATTAGGGGAGAAACGAGTCACGCCGTCTCGTAAGCCACTCGAGACCGTCTCGCTAAAAACTCTAATTAAGCTTAGCTAAAACAAGCTTGAACAAATTTACGACTCATTTAATAACTAGTTTTGAGCCCGAGCTTCATATGTCGAGATCGAGCCGGCTCGCAAGGCGAAACTAACGTTGTATGTATATGATGTTTAGTTTTATATTATATGTATATACTTTTATAAATGATTATTACTATATATATATATA
>BJCM01085765.1:0-19233 GCA_018326385.1 Flaveria bidentis
CAGCTTGATTTATTATTAATGTTTAGGAAGTCTAGAGTCCTTATTTGTCGTTCTAATTATGTCCTTTTTGTCATAACATCCCGCTAGTCCCATATACGGTCTAAATCATAGTTTTAGTCCTTGATTCATTGTTCGTCAAACCTTATTTTTTATTGTAACTTTATAATGTGTCCAAGTGTTATCATTTTTGTTACCATCCAACATCCCAACTTAATCATCCTTCTATATCCTTATGTCCAACAACAATCATTCACCCAATGTTACGACCTAATGATTTCTTAAAGATCATAATGCATCAAATCTTCCATGTACATGCACATTCATACACATATGCCATATACATACATGTACCTTCTTATAAGCCCAAATCATACCAATCTTATGATTTCTTCAAATATCACCCTATACTTAACATATTTCAGATTTATACCACTATTTCAAACACATTTTATATCCAAAATAATTAAAACAACAACTTTCATATAACCATTAAGTGGGTGAACTAAGGTTTATCAAGATTTTTCATCTTGATCATCATGCATGAACAAATATTAGTAATCTAATACAATACTTTCAGTAAGTAATAAGTTGTAACCACACACAATGCAAGTACAATCTTCGACTGCCGATTATCACTTTGGGTTCTAGTCTAAGTTCTGACTAGAATTCATTTGAGAGAGAAATAGGTGAAGGTTTCTAATGGTGGTGGTGGTGTTTGTGGTGGCCGAGAGAGAGAGGGGGGTGATGGTCGTGACAGGTGGTGATGGAGGCGTTAGTTGGTGGTGATCGTAGTGGCGGATGGTGATGTTGGTGATGTTGGTGATTGTGGTGGTGGCGTCAGGAGGAGCAGGCGGCGGTGGATGGTGGTCGACGGTTTGATGGTGGTGGCTATGGGTTGATGGTCACGGCTAGGGTGGGGGCTCACGACGAAGGTGGCAGGTGCGGTGGTGGTGGTAACCGATGGTGTGGTGGTGTGGAAGTGGAAAGGATGGTGGAGAAATTAAGGGGTTTGGAATTGTGAGTGTATATAGGGATTTCGGAAGATATTATGGATCATAGGTGTCATCCATGCACTATCTCCTTAATCATTTTATTAATATTACTATTATTATTATTATTATTATTATTATTATTATTAGTAGTAGTAGTAGTAGTAGTAGTAGTAGTAGTATTATTGTTGTTATTATTGGTATTATTATTATATTAACACAACAATTAAATGACTACAAGGTTTGTTAGAATCGTTAACGCAGGGTTTTTCAGTTAATTAGGTACAACAATTAATAATTATAAAATTATTATTAAAATGATCTCGAGCGCTGACCTGGTTTGACCGGGTGTCACAGTAAACCCACATATAACATGAATAATATAGAAGAAAATACTAATTCCCTCCCTTTATTTGTGGCGTGATTGGACCGCAAAGATTAAGTGGCTTCTTTGCTTGCTATTATGATTCATCTAGGAATGTTTTCCTATTGTGTTTCCTTATCATACACCCCTCACATACATGCGATGGGTGTTGAATAAATGGCATCTCGGTGACCATACCTTTCCTGCTCATTTCCTACAACACATTAAAGTTTGCATGTCCTAATCGAGTCTTATTAAAATATCAGGTGTACCTATTCCTTTGAGTATTCCTTAGTTGTATTTCTATTGTGGTCAGTTTTACACTTATTCATTTCTTTGTTGTTTTAGGTTATTGTCGTTTAGTTGCAATGTGGATTTTAGCTCGGCTGAAGTTAATGGGCTACTTGTTGTTGTTCCTGGGCTTGATTGTTGCTATAATTGAGCTTAGTTGCAATGTGTTTGTATGGGCTTTGTGTGTTGATTGCCTTTCTTAGTTCTAGGGTTCCTTGCCTTTATATTGGCAAGGATACCCCGCTCCTCCGGATAATTCTTGATCTTCTTCTCTATTGTTCTCTCTCAGTCATCTTGTTCGACTTGATATTCTTTAGGGTTTCATCATATTAATGACCCGTTCTGTACTTGTAAAAAATTTGTATTTCATGATCATTGTGTTGATGTTCTAGTTCAGAGAGTGATTGGAATTTGTTCCTCTGTAAGAAATTTTCGTTTAAGTTATTGGATCTTGATTCATTGATATCAGATTATCATATTTTGACATGGTATCAGAGCCTCAGTGCTGATTCTCTGTGATTACATTTGTTCTTATCGATTCGTGGGGTTCTCCGACTTGAAAACCCTAGATTTGAATTTGAATCATTGTTAGCTTCGCTGATATTGTAGATTCATCAAGCTATATCATAGTGAAAATCAGTCGGTTATCTCTTGCATCTCGAAGTATTCCATTGAAGAGAAGTGGGCTTCATAATCGGAGTTGCATCTACTGTCTATCACTCTTGGTGTTCTTGCCATCATCTGTAACCCTAAAAGGTTATGGGTCACTATGCTGCTTGGTTTATTTGTTTCTTGGGTAAACCCACTATTAGGAATTTCTTTTTATTGTCTCTATTTTTTGCTTTTTTTCATAAGTACTTCTACTGTTGAATGACGTAGTTAGGAGTACCGGTATTGATCTGTTTGATTGAGCCCTAGTGGGCGTACTTATGCATCACTTGTGTGTTTTTCTTATTTCTATGTGCTTGCATTCAACATCAGAGACTAACCATTGATCTACCAACTTGATTAATGTGGAAACCTGGCCCTTGTCTCTAGTGTTTCTTCTGTACATGTGCTTATGTGATTTCCACATTATACCTGTCAAGTTCTTGAAATGGTTGAATCTGAAATCATTAATATTGATCATGTTAATACTAAAACTCTTATAAGTAAACTTGATGTCAGTGACCCTTTATACCTACATCCAAGTGATACCAGCAACCTAACCATTGTATCTTTAAAACTTAAAGGCACCAAAAACTACATTGCATGGGCTAATGCTATGAAACTAGCTTTAGAAATAAAAAACAAATATGCTTTATTGATGATTCTTGCACTAAAAATACTAGAAATCAAACTTTGTCAAAACAATATGACATGTGCAACTTAATGGTTACCAGTTAGATCCTAAATTCTATTTCAGAGGTGTTATACATGGGTCAAGTTTACTCCAAACTTGCCTCTGAAATCTAGGCTGACTTTAAAGAAACGTATGATAAAATTAATGTATATGAAGTATTTGGTATATATAAAAAAATCAATGCATTATCCCAATATGGTTGTCCTATGTCTGAATATTTATCATAAACTGAATATTATGTGGAAACAACTTGACGAAATGCTACAAATTCCATCTTGCATCTATAAGGCTGCTATGTCCTTTAATGATTTTAATCACCTCATAAAATTGATGTAGTTTCTTATGGGTCTTAATAGTGTGTACTAGCTAGTGAGAAGATATCTCTTACTTAGGGTCCTCTCCCTACTACTAAAGAAGCATTTTCTATCATCTCTAGGGGGAGTCCCATAGGAACTCCTCATATACATCTATTAAGACACAATCTGTAGCCTTTGCATCAAAACAAACTCAACCAATTGAAAATTTAATTCAAAAATCTAAAAATAAATGGAAAAATCAAAGAGTACCAAACCCTAATCTGAAATGTTCTCACTGCAATAAGTTGGGACACACCATTGAAAGATGTTTCGAAATTGTGGGTTACCTTACTGGTTACAAACCTAGAGGAGGTCAGTGTCAATGAACAATTCAGTCCAACAATAGTAAAGTTGACCCTTCCTCCTCTTCACCAACATCCATATTTGCTAATTCTGTTACTCCTGATCAAGTGTCTAAGTTGTTAGGTTTGTTAAACAAAAAAGGTTGCACCCACAAACCAAATTTTGCTAGTAACTCCCTTAACAACTTCCATGCATATTACTTAGCGGAGGGTACCAAACTCCTCTAACTCTGGTTGGATCATTGACTCAGGGGCGAGTCAACACATGATTAAGTCTGATAAAAATCTTTTAAACTCTCTTGACATATCATAATATAATGTAAAAGTTAAACACCCTAATGGTACAAGTGCCCACGTGTCTAAAATTGGAGATATAAAAATCAATGAGCATGTTACTCTTAGAGATGCTTTTGTTGTTCTTGAATAATGTGTCAATCTCATTTATGTCCATAAACTTGCTAGAGAGAACAATTTGAAAGTTAAGTTTGACGAAAATGCCTGCCATATACAGGATTCACTGACTAAGAATACTCTGGTGACTGGTAATCAATGTGATGGCCTTTATTTGTTTGCTAGGTCTAATAACGTTATATTATCCATAAGTAATTCTGATTTATTTAACTTATGGCATTCAAGATTGGGTCACCCTGCTAATCTAGCTCTAGTTGCTTTGAATAATAGACTAAAATTGAATAATTCTAAATCAAACCCTTGTGAAACTTGCCATAGGGCAAAACAACACAATGAGCCATTTCCTTTGAGTAATCATCAATCCAAAAGTCTAGGTGAACTTGTTCCCCTAGACGTATGGGCCCATATAAGGTAGCCAGTAAGGAAGGGTTCAAATACTTCCTTACCATGGTTGATGATTACTCTAGGGCTGTGTGGGTTTTTCTTATGAAATAAAAGGATGAAGTGTTTACAAATATTTTGACCTTCTTTGCATTAATAAAGAATCAGTTTGGTGCTTTAACAAAAACCTTCAGGTCTGATAATGGAACCGAATTTGTAAATCATCATATGTAAAACTTTTGTAACATTAATGGTATACATCACCGAACATCATGTGCCTACACCCCACAACAAAATGGTATAGCTGAGAGGAAACATAGACACCTTCTTAATGTAGCTAGAGCTTTAATGTTTCAATGGGGGTATTCCCCTTAGGTTTTGGTCTGAATGTATTCTTACTACTGTCTATCTTATCAACATGACTCCTTCTTCCATATTAAAAGGTAAAACCCCTTATGATCCGGTCCAAGGATTTATTCCCTCCGTAGACCATCTTCGTATGTTTAGTTGTCTTTATTTTTTTACCATTCTTAATAAATCTAATAAATTTGCTAGTAATGCTGAAAAAAGTGTTTTCATGAGATATTCAAACTATAGAAAATATATAAATTGTGGAGTCTTGACAAAAACCAAATGATTTTCTCAAGAGATGTCAAATTTTATGAATCAATTTTTCCTTTTAAGGGAAATAATTCTAAAAATAACTTTAAATTGGATTCCACTCCCACTCATATTAATTTTTTGACCTATACGATAAAAGTCATGGTCACGAAGATGTAGAGATCCCCAATGATGAAAGAGGGAATGATAAGAGCATTGTCTTTTGGTTTTTGCAGCCAGACTCAATCATTGGATTGGTTGATGTTGTGACTAGAAATCAATTGCCCAACCAATCAGAGACTCGTCTTGGTGGGGCAGAGGGAGTAGATGATGAAAATGAACAAGTAAACACCTCTAAGGGGTCATGTCACACACAATGTGATTCTGTTAACCTTAGGAGCTCTACTAGACCTTCATCTCTTTCAAAAAAACTTAGTGATTTTATTGTAGAAGTAAAAGTAAAATATGGTTTAGAAAAGGTTGTTAATTATACTTATTTGTCACCTAAAAATCTGTGTTTTACATCTTGTTTAAACAAAACCATTCAGCCTAGGAATTTTAAGGAGGCAAATTCCAACCAACTAGGTTGATGCAATGAACCAGAAGATGGAAGCATTGCATCGTATTCACACATGGGACCTTGTAGACCTACCTCGTAATAGAAAACCTATTGGTTGTAAATGGTTTTTAAAAATCAAGTATAATTCCATAGGTGAAATAGAAATATATAAGGCCAGACTAGTTGGTAAGGGGTATTACCAAAAGGAGGGGGTTGACTTTGATGAGACTTTTTCTCTCATTATTAAGATGGTGACTATTAGATGTATCATTAATTTAGCTATTCAAAATGACTAGCCTTTATTTCAACTGGACATTAATAAGGTCTTTTATATGGGGATTTAAATAAGGAAGTCTATATGTAGTTACCCGAAGGGTATTATTCCAAATCTGAAACTAAAGTATGCAAATTAACCAAGTCTTTATATGGGCTTAAACAAGCCCCTCGTATGTGGAATGAAAAATTAGTTAGTGTGCTTTGTAGCTTTGGGTTTGTTCAATGTAAGTGTGATAATTTGATGTTTATCTTTTCTCAAAATTATGATTTTATTATTCTCTTTGTATTATGTTGATGATAAAATTGTCACTGGAATTGTGTGTCTAGTATCTCTAAAATTAAAAGTTTGCTTTAGTCAAAGTTTTTTAATTAAAGACTTGGGTTTGTTAAAATATTTTTTGGGTATTAAGGTAATTAGACCAGAATGTGGTCTTTTGTTGTCTTAAAGGAAGTATTGCTTAGAATTACTTGCTGAGTATGGCATGTCTGGGTGTAAACCGGTATCTACTCCTATTAAGAAGAACTATGTTGTTGCTTCTAAGTAAAACAATGAAACTAGTCTGCTTACAAATGTAATTGGATATCAAAAAATAGTTGGGAAAGTTATCTACTTGTCTTACACACGTCTAGATATTTCATTCACAGTTTATTTTCTCAAACGTTTTATGCACAAACCTTCTGAAGCTCACATACAAATTGCTTTTAGATTACTTTGATACCTAAAACAGCCTCCGGGTAAAGGCCTGCATTTTAAGAAAGGGAAGTCTGTTCAATTATCTGTGTATGCAGACTCTGATTGGGGTAAGTGTATTGATACTAAAACGTCTGTAATTGGTTTCTACTTGTTTATGGTCTCTTATCTTATTTCTTGTAAAATCAAGGAGTAGACCACCATTTTACGATCCTCAACTGAGGCAGATTATCGTGCTATGTATGATGCAGCTTGTGAGGTTCTGTGGGTTATCAATCTTTTGCGTGAGTTGCAGGTTGATTTTCGTCTTCCTGTTGTTTTGTCTTGTGATAATATTGTTTCTTTGTCTATTGTGCCTAATCCAGTATTTAACAAGTACACAAAACATTTCGAAATTGACTTATTCTTTTTATGTGAGAAAATTTCGTCTGGTGTTCTTAGTACTGCTGAAGTTAAGTCATGTGATCAGTTGGCTGATGTTTTCACCAAAGGTTTACTTGTTAAACAACATGTTGAGATTTGTGATCGCCTTGGTGTGTTCAATGAATTTAGTGCTAAAACTGAGGGGAGGTGTTAAAATATCAAGTGTACCTATTCCTTTGCCTATTCCTTAGTTATATTTCTATTGTGGTCGGTTCTACACTTATTCATTTCATTGTTGTTTTTGGTTATTATCATTTAGTTGTAACGTGGATTGCAGTTGGGCTGAAACTAATAGGCTAGTTGCTACTATTGCTAGGCTTCAATGTTGTTGTTATTGGGCTTAGTTACAATGTGTTTGTGTGGGTTTTATGGGTTGATTGCTTTTCTTAGTTCTAGGGTTCCTTGCCTTTATATTGGCAAGTATACCCGCTCCTCCGGATAACTCTTGATCTTCTTCTCTATTGTTCTCTCTCAGTCATCTTGTTCGACTTGATATTATTTAGGGTTTCATCATATTGATGACTCGTTCTATTAATGTTAAAAGTCTGTATTTCTAGATCATTGTGTTGATGTTCTAGTTCAGAGAGAGTGATTGAAATTTGTTTATCTGTAAGAATTGGTCATTTACGTTATTGGATCTTGATTCATTGATATCAAAATTATTATATTTTGACAGACATGCAAAATCCAATTATCTTGATTAAGATTCATGGTTAAATAAATAGGTTTTACTGGTGTTAGCAGGATCTTGTACAACCTATTTGATGACCTTTGAACCTTCAAGATTAGTTTCCCTTTCTCATCTCACATCCATAGATCAGTATCTTTCATTTGTATAATTAAGCCTTGTTTGGTCAACTGACCAAGGTTCATTACATTTATGTGCAAAGCAGGAATGTAATAGACATTTGAAAGTACAAATTGATCTCTACTTTTTTTATTGAGAAACATAGTAACTTTTCCTTCGATTTCTACATTCGAGCCAAGTCCGAACCGAACTTGTCCGGTTCAATTTTCATCCAACTCTACAAAGTCGTCTTTGATTCCCGTCACGTGATCAGTTACCTTGTTGTCGAGGTACTGCATGTTTTTATTTCTGTTTTCTTCACCTAGCTGATTAGGATGCACCTTCATTTCATTCAGCATGACCAGTGGTTGTTCTTCATACCCACACACGCTTAGCAAAAGTGCTAGTTCATCATCTTTTTGTACCAGGTTTGCTTCTTGATCTTGAGGCTTCTTTTTCTTACACTCAGATGCATATTGGCCAAATTGATGGAATTTTAAAACAGTGTACGTGAATTGTCTGCTTCTATATACGAATAACCACCACGACGCCTACGTCTTCCACACATGACTCCTCTGTCACGTGAAAACTTCTACCTCCCTTGTCAGTTGTGTTTCCTCTTCCACAACTTGCATTCATGTGTTGTTTGTTAGAGCCGCGTTGACCTGATGAGCCATCTGCCTTTGCAAACAATAGTGTTACGATTGTTACTCATACTCCTTTTTCTAAGTTTCAATCGATCTTTATAATCCTTCAAGTGACCAATTGCTTCTTCGAATGACATGGATTCCATATTTGAACTCTATTCTATAGAGGCCACCAGATTTAAGAACCTCTCAGGAGTATCGTTAATAATTTTTCTTACTAACTCTTCATCCTCTAAAGTAGCTCCAACACTATAAATTTTGCAATCATTGTTGATATCTTTGCTGCATAATCATCATGGACACTCCATCTTTCATTTGAAATCCTTCAAATTCACTTTTGAGAACTCGCAACCTAGCTTTCTTAACACGATCTACCCCTACATACCAGGATTTCAACGAATCTCAAACTTCCTTTGCGGTTGTCTTCTCTCAGCTTGTGATAGAATTTCTTCTAGGATCGACTTAAAGATGAAAGCTCACGCCCGTTTGGATTTATTCTCGTCCACAACCACTCTGGTTAGTGGCTCGATTGCATCCCAAAACCAATGGGCATCCATAATGGCTTCCATTTTAATCGCCCAAGTATTGTAATTCGTAGCAGTCAAAATGGGGCATTAAAGTTACTTTGGCAATCAGGATGGATTTGAATGTACTACTTTGATACCAAATGTAAAAAATTTAAGTCAATTGAACATATCAAACACAACATGCATGTAAGTAGAAATGACTAAACGCATTAGTTGAAGTACATTTATTGATAATCAACTCACAACAGAATAATAACATATTACAAGCCAATGAATTTCGACTAATTGAGTACAATGACAAGTGATGATACTAAACAGAGTAGAGCTACACATTTAAACTAGAAAATGGAACTAATAATGCCAAGATTGTTAGAAATAACCCGTAATATGTGGCCTACGGATCATTTAAATAAGCTTTACCAAAAAACATAATTAGTCCCTAATAGTATGAGTGGATTATTTGATGGAAATACCCCATAATTATAATTTGGGTTTCCCCTTAGATGTTATATATAGAGGAGTAGGGAGATAACCAAAACATGCCAATAATATATTCTCTCAATATCATCCATCGATCCCTCTAATCATCATAACGGGAACGAATCTCACGATCATGACTTCATCATCTTCATCAAAGATATCCATTCTCACAAGTTTTATCGTTTTAATGTTTGGTTTATATTTGATGATTGAATAAACATGATTAGGACTTTATGTTTTGATCTATTTTCAAGATATAATCAACATGTGGTATCAGAGCATTATGTTAATTGTATCAATTAAATCATTAAAAACAACAATTTTCATAAATTGAAAGAATTTAAAATTATAACTGAATCATCTGAATAGTGTTTTAGGAAGAAAATTGATTAAGAGTTTTTTGTGTTCAGCGAATAACATGTTTCAGATACCCACATCAAACACGATTAAATTAAATTGTATGTGGGATGGCGAAAGACCGGAGGAGATTGGCAGGAAGTCCGGCACCGGAGACGCAATGGCGGAAGAGACAAAAAAAAATGCAGATTACTACGTTCTTTGTATCAAATTTACCTTCCGGAGTATCTAACGCTCTACTTTGGAAGGTGTTCCAACCATTTGGAATAGTGAAGGATGAATATGTAGCAAATAAAAGAGATTCAAGAGAAAATTTCTTTGGATTTGTAAGATACGAAGGAGCTTCTAATTGGAAAGAAACGTTGAATGGAATGAATGGAGTGAATGGAGTAAAAATCTATGAAGCAAAAGTCAATGTTTCTCTTGCTCGCTATGATCGGAATCATAACAAGATTGAACACCAATTACCAAAGGAGGATATTATGCCAAGAAGAACAATCATCCCTCCAAGATTCAACCAAGTTAACTCGAACGGTCACGGGTGAATGGGGCGTTCATACAGGGATGTTACTGCTAAAGGTGATAACCAAGCAAAAGCTGACAAGAAATCTGTGATATTTGAAGGAGAAACACCACTATATCCAAAACACTATAGCGGAAGATCAGTAATTGGGGTTGTAAGAAACTTCGAGGCCATGGAATGTTTACGATCGATCATGAATGAGGGGGGATATGAAAAAACTCCAATCAGTTATGTGGGTGGGATGAAGACATTAATTACCTTAAAAGTAAAAAAGATTAGCTCTTAACTTTATTACAAATGAAGAAGAACTATGGAAGAAGATTTTTGAATCTCTCAAACTATGGGAAGGACAACATCTATCAACAGACCGCATTGCATGTTTAAGAGTGTCGGGTATTCCATTAATAATCCGTGATAACAACATTATCGACAAAATTGGCCAATTATATGGTGGTATTATACAACAGTCATCTTTTTCGTGGTCGTCTTATGATATATCAGATGGTTATTGTTGTGTCCTAATGGAATCAAAGAAAAGAATTGAGGAAGAGATTGATGTAATTTGGAAAGATGTCCATTATCCGGTATGGGTATCTGAAGAACCATGCGAAGAATTCAGGATAGCGATTAGAAGACTATCATTATTAAGTTCAGGAATACCGACCAACTCCATGGAATAAATCAGATGGATGATGAAATGGAAGATGGGGAATTCTGGCGAGATCAATCACAATCTCCGACAATGGAAGGTGAAAGGATAGCAACGACCATTCATGTGTCGTTGAAAGGCCAAAAGGTGGTGGCAGTGAACCAAGTGCATGGGGAAGAAACACAAAAAGACAGAGTGGATACAAGGATTTAAGACATCTCATGGTGCACATTTCTTGGCTATTTAGGAATTAAAAATCAAAGAAACAGATTCATTTTTGTACAATAAGTTGTGGGGAAGAACTTCCTTTGAAGTGGAGTTAGTGGAAGCAACGGTCGATGAGGTGGGTTGTTATCTTACTGGGATCCTTCTGTGTTCTCAAAGGTAAGTGTAACTAAAAATACAAATTATTTGGTAGTCTATGGAAAATTGGAAATGATGGGGGATTTATTAAATATAGTCAATGTGTATGCCCAAAATGACCCGTTGGCTAGAAGATCCTTATGGAATAGTTTAATTGCAGTTAAAAATTCGCATCCTGGGTCATGGATATTTCTAGGGGACTGCAATGAAGTTAGGATCCTTGAAGAGAGAAGCGATTCTAAATTCATAGCATCTAATGCCAGATATTTTAATGAGTTTATAGAATCCGCTGAATTAATGGAGTATAATATGGGGGTTATGAAATTCACTTATTACTCAAATAATGCATTGAAGCAAAGCAAGATAGATAGAATTTTAGTATGTCATGGCTTTATGAATGTGTGGCCTGGAGCATCTCTGATGGTATTCTCTAATGTTGTATCAGATTATTGTCCATAATTCTTATGTACTACATCCATGGATTTTGGGCCTGTCCCATTTAAAGTGTATAACTCATGGTTGGAATTGCGTGGATTAATGGAGTATATTGAACAATCATGTCGAGTATTCTCATTTTCGGGTCCGGCGGATTTGAGATTGGAAACTAAACTTAAATGGCTCAAGTATAAAATAAAGGATTAGGTATCTAATTATAAGGCAAATAAAAATAGACTATATATTGAAAAAATGGACCAGTTAGAAGCCTTAAAGAGTACTGCTGATAACCGGGCACTATTGGCAGAGGAGTAGGAACTGAGAAATGAATGCAAGAAAATCATTATGGAGGAGGATAGATTAAAAGGCATGGATCTTCGTCAAAAATCAAGGGTCAAATGGGTAATGGATGGGGATGAAAATACTAGTTGTTTTCATGGTATTGTCAATGCTAATATAGGAAACAATTGAATAAATGGTTTGATGATCGATGGGGCTTGGGTTAATTCACCACATGTTATTAAAGATGAGATCTTTACCTTTTTCTCATCCAAGTTTCAAGAACCAATGGTTGGCAGACCAAAAATCAATTGTCCTAACCTGTCATGCATATCATCGATGGAGGTTGATTCTTTAATCTTGCCTTTTTCTATCATGGAGATTAAAAATGCGGTTTGGGATTCTGCGAGCGACAAGGCCCCTGGGCCACATGGGTTCAACTTTAGAGTTATTAAAAGATGTTGGAATTTTCTTCATGATGATTTTCTAAACATATTTGAAGAGTTCTATCAGAGTGAAAGTATTAGTGATGGTTGTTCATCATCATTTTTGGTTCTAATTCCAAAAATTGAAAATCCAACTCGACCTGAAGATTTTCGTCCTATTAGCCTTATTGGATGTATAAATAAAGTCATTTCGAAAGCACTCGTGAACAGACTGAAACTGATCATGCCTGGTATTATTTATGAGGAGCAAACTGCTTTTTTATCTAAAAGAAGCATCCTCGATGGCCCCCTCATTCTTAATGAACTCATCCCATGGCTGAAAAAATCTAAAAAATCCAAAATGCTTTATAAAGTTGATGTGGGAAAAGCATATGACTCCTTGAATTGGGAGTTTCTTTTTTCAATTTTGACACAAATGAATTTTCCGCTAAAATGGAGGTTGTGGGTCGAGGCTTGTGTGTCATATGTTAGAGCTTCTGTCCTTGTAAATGGATCACCAACTCAAGAGTTCTCATATTTTCGTGGGTTAAGACAAGGAGATCCGTTGTCCCTGTTTTTGTTCATAATCACTATGGAGGCTCTTTCTGGTATAATAAAAGAAGCAAGTTATGCGGGTTTATTTCAAGGAATATCTTGCTCCCCATCTGGAGCAGTCTATCACATTTTTTATTCGCGGATGATGTTGTATTTATCAGTGAATGGTCAATTAATAATGCTCTTAATCTCAACAGGATTCTTAGAAGTTTTCATCTTGTATCCGGATTAAAAGTTAATCATGCTAAAAGCAAATTATATGGGGTATGTGTGGAGGAAAATCAATTGGAACATATGGCTGACACCTTACATTGTAAAACCAGAACTTTTCCGTTCAAGTACTTGGGATTTCAAGTAGGAGCAAACATGAATTTTGGTAAAAATTGGAGACCGTTGGTAGATACTTTCAGGAAGTGACTATCTATATGGAAATCAAAGAATTTATCATATGGTGGTCGAATAACTTTGATCCGCTTGGTTTTAAATTCTCTTCCCACATATTATTTTTTTATATAAGGCCCCCTTAAAATCATTAATGAACTGAGCGATTGCGAAGAGAATTCTTGTGGGGGGATCAACGGACCGGAGAAAAATAAACTTGGTATCATGGAACAATCTAATAGCACCGAGAGAACTTGGGGGCATAGGAATTGGGTCACTTAGAGAAGCAAATGTGGCTATGCTAGCCAAGTGGTGGTGGCGTTTTAAAATGGATGATAATGCATTATGGAGAAAGGTTATATGGAGTTTTCACCATAATTCTAAATCATGGAGCTTTATACCAGCTAGATTATCACAATCCGGGCCTTAGAAGCAAATTGATAAAAATCAACAAGAGCTTAATACGTTTGGATTGGACTTGACCAGCCTTATAATGCCTAATCCCAGGCTCTCGGCTGGGCAAAATGGTCCTGTGTGGGAGTGGGGCTTGCATCCATCAAGTATATTCTCTATCAAAAGTTTAAAGAACTCAATGCAAACGGCTACGTTTTCGAACATAGGATTAAATTTTCAATGGAATAATTGGGTACCTATTAAGGTTAATTTTCTATGTTGGAGTTTATATTGGAATAGTCTTCCAACTTTGGTTTCATTGTTGAAGAGACATATCAATATTTCCAACCCGCTTCGCGTTCTATGTCATGAAAATGAGGAATCATCGGGCCATTTATTTGTGGCATGCCCATTTTCACAACTAATATGGGATTTTATATCCACTTGGTGCAAACTCCATTTTTTTTGTTCAACGAGAAAGACCTACTCCATTTTCATGAATCTGTTCAAGGATCACCAACTTGGAAGAAGGTAATATACATGGCGATTCAAACCGCTATTTGTTTCTTATGTAGAAACATGAATGAGAAGTTATTTGATAAAAAATCTACCAATATCTCAAAGGTGGTGGGTGAAATTAAAGTACTAGGATTTCTTCGGCTCAAGAACCGATCGAAAAACAAGCTTTGGAATGGGATCATTGGTGTAATTTTAATGTATCGGGCATGAGATTATGAATTGATTTATATTGGTGCATGTAACAAATTTGGCTAACGTTTTGTTAGTCTATGATGAAATAAAAGTTTTGTTGGCCTTTTAAAAAAAATAAGTAGATAAATAAATAAAAGAGCTTTTCCATTTACTTTCGCATGAATAAAAAAACATTATTGATACCTAAAGCTAATTTACAAAAAAAAAACAATGTTTCATTATGATATTTATTGAATTCATTAACGTTTTAACTATTTAATGGATGATTTAATTTTACATTCATATTTAATATTTAATTTAATTAATTGATTCTAAAAACCAATCAATGAATTTGTAGATGGAACAAATTATTTGTTTCCTTAATTTCAATATCATTTTTGAGACGTTATTTTGCAATCAGTAGAATTAAATTTGATTTAGGAAATCAATCGGTTTCCAAAATAAAGATATTAACATCACTTTAAAATTTCATTTCAGCATTGTTTAATATTTTTTACAAAATCGAATAGGGATATTTGTAACGTTTGTTATTTATTTGTTTTAATAATATTACATCAATCCATGAACTTTAGTTATTATTAATTTTTTTATTTACGGAATAATTTTGAATCTCCAATTTGACAAATGGTCGTTTCATATTAATAATCAAGTGTTGTATTTTAATACTTGTTTTCAATATTTAATTTTATATTAATTGACACATGATTAAAGGTAAATGATCTTAAATTTATTTGCACAGAATAAAACTTTGATTAAAGTTATGGTATTTACATGCTTTATTAATTACATACAAACTTTCAATAGGTTTCTTGCATTTTTTATAATCCATATAAATGCAGCTTCTTGAAATAATTTACCATGTAAATGATTTACTCAGTTATTTTATATATCTTTAAAAAAATGGTAACTTCATTGAAGGATTAAGTGATTAATCCCAACGGTACATCACTTGATTTGACATTAAAATTTAACGTTATGATTTTATATAACTATGTGTATTGTCGAATGATGAACTTAAAGGCTAGTTGTTTGATAATATACATGATTAATATTGGCAAATTAATATAGATATTACACTTCTGCCCAAAGGTGATGTGTCGTATTTATATGTCTTACTATAATTATGTTCATTAAACTTGAATGTTAGTTATAGCCAACGCGAAGCCAACATTTATTTAGAACTTTATTTTAATTTGTTCATAACACTTGCACATTGGTCGTAGCCAACGCAAAGTCAGTGTGCAAGTAGAACATTACTTTAATTTGTTCATAACATTTGAATTTTGGTCAAAGCCAACGCGAAACCAATATTTATCTAGAACTTTACTTTTAGCATATTATTTTGGTGTTATAATAGGTTTTCTCTTCAACTTATTAATTATGTCTGCTTTATTTTTTTTACTTATCACCCCATAATTAGCTCACTTTAACTCTTCTTTTACTTGTATCAATTTAGCATCCATTATCACTCCTGACTTTGAAATTGAGTTTTAACCAGGGCAAACTTCGTCTCTTGGAGTGACTCTGTTAAACTTGCTCTTGGCATGTTGGATCTTGATTATTCCTTGAGACATGACGCTCCTTCTACTCTTACTACTAAAAGTGCTACATATAAAAAACAAGAGTATGAAAAGTGGGAGAGGTCTAATAGAATGTCTCTAATGATAATCAAGAACTTCATTTATATTGCAATCATGGGAGCAATACCTTATTCAGATATTGCCAAAACTTATCTAAAATCAGTGGAGGAACAATTCAAGGGATCTTCTAAAGCACATGCGAGCACTCTAATTTTGAAGATGCTTGCTATAAAGTATGATGGGTTTAATAATGTGCATGAACACATAATGATGACGCACAATATGGCTCATAAACTCAAAGCTTAGACATGGAGATCAGTGATAGTTTTCTAGTATACTTCATTATGACTTATCTTCCTTCACGCTTTGATGCTTTTAAGATCAATTATAACACCCAAAAGGAAAAGTGGTCAATGGGTGAGTTGATAGCAATGTGTTTGCAGGAGGAAGAACACCTGAAGCAAGAAAAGCCTGATGTTGTTCATATTACCGCCATTAAATCATTAAAAAGGAAGGGAAACTTCAAAAAGGAAAAATCCAAAGTCTGTAAGACTTGTACAAGTGCAGCTTCCAGCTCAAATGCCTCCTTCGGCCAATCTCGCTGCAAATTATGTCATAATAAGGGACACACCCAACGAGATTGCCCTAAGTTCAAGGAGCGGCTGGCTAAGAAAGGTAACCATCTATTATGATATTTGAGTCCTTTAATATTAACGTTTCAATTAACACATAGTGGGTTGATTCTGGTTCTATGGTTCATGTTACTAACTCAACACAGGGAGTCCTTACAATCTAGAAGCTAGAAAGAAACCAAAAGGACAATTAAGGTGGAAGATGGTGATAAACATAATGTTGAAGACGTAGGAACCATGAAATTAATAATGAAAATTGGTTATTGTATTAAACTTTATGGTACATTATATGTACCGAGGATTACTCGGAACTTGGTATCTATACCAAAGTTAGACAATGATGGTTATGAAGTTTTGCACGGTCGTGGCAAAGTCACTATTACTTTAAATTCACCGTCTATGGTTGTGGTTATCCGGATGGAAATCACTATACAATTAGAACTAGATGATCAATTTTCAAAATCATTGTTATTATATAATGTAAATGAATACATTAAAATACGAAAACAAGATTTGGAAACATCATCCATGTTATGGCATCAACATTTAGGCCACATCTCATGAGATCGCATTTTAACACTCGTGAAAGATGAAGTATTACCAAATATTGATTTCCCTGATTTTGAAACATGTGTTAAATGCCTTAATGGTAAAATGGCTAATGGATCTAAAGAGGGTGTCATTAGGAGTTCTAGTTTACTAGAACTCATACACACTAATATTAGTGGACCTTATCCTATTGGAATATCAGGACATGAATCATTTATCATTTTTATAGATGATCACTCGTATTACATGTACTTGTACTTAATTAAATATAAATCTGAATCGCTTGACACGTTTAAAACCTTCAAGGCTAAAGTTAAAAATCAACTTGATCGTAAAATAAAGGTAGTGAAATCAGATAGAGGTGGTGAGTATTATGGTAGACATACTAATATTGGTCAAGCTCCCGGTCCTTTTTTTACTTTTGTAAAGAACACATTATTGTAAACCAATTTACCATGCCATGTACTACTCAGAAGAATGGTGTAGCTAAGAGAAAAAATCGTACCTAATGGACATGGTTAGAAGTATGTTAGCGAACTCCTCTTTACCTGATTTTTTATGGACTGGGGCATTAAAAACAGTTGTTCATATACTAAATAGAGTTCCTTCTAAATTTTTCCCTCAAACTTCATTTGAAATTTGGACAGGAAGGAAACCTAGCTTAAGGTATATGAAAGTATGGGGTTGTCCAGCTAAACCTAAGCTTTATAATCCACAACAAAGAAAACGACATGAAGACAGTCAGTTATTTCTTTATAAGATATCCTGATCATTAAAAGAGTGTAGATTTTATTGTCCTCCTCATACTACTTGCATCGTGGAAACTCACCATGTTGTATTTTTAGAGGATTCTAAGGTTAGTGGGAGTAGTAAATGTCAAGACATTGATTTACAAGAAGTGCAAGAGGAGGGGGATGGGCTATCTACACTTACCAACTATTACACCTCTTGTAATTAACACTACACCATTATCGCATGTTTCCTCAAAAATTCATGTTGCTCCAAACATTTCTGTAATCAAAGGACCATCAAATCCACAAGAGAAAGTCCCTCATATGACTACTGAAACCGTAGAACCCGAAAATCAGCTAAGGAAGTCATCATGGTTTAGAAGGCCTACTAATTTTGATGATTATGTAACCTACCTTAATGAAGCTTATCTGGATTTAGGAAAGTGTAACAATCCAACCTCTTATAATGAAGCCATTAGTAGTGATCAATCGTCTCAATGGAATAAAGCTATGATCGATGAGCTTGATTCCATGTATAAGAATAACATTTGGGAATTGGTTGAATTACCCAAGGGTGTTAAGCCTGTAGGATGTAAATGGGTTTTCAAAACCAAATTAGACCTGAATGGTAATATTGAACGTCATAAAGCATGATTGGTTGCTAAAGGCTATACTTAGAAGGAGTGAATTGATTATCAAGAAACCTTTTCACCTATTTTATGGAATGATTCTTTAAGGATCGTTATGGCTTTAGTAGTTCATTTTGATTTAAAGTTACATCAAATGGACGTGAAAACCGCTTTCCTTAATGGTGACTTACATGAGGATTTGTTCATGAACTAACTTGAAGGTTTTAAACCTAAAGGTAAATGAACACTTAGTATGTAAGTTAAAGAAATCCATATACGGATTAAAACAAGCATCACGTCAGTGGTATTTGAAATTTGATGAAGTCATGAAGAAACAAAGTGCAGGATCGTTGAAGGGTGTAAGTTACAACACAACTACACAAAGAGGAGATTAACTAAACTTTAATCAAATAGTAAACTGGATTAACCAAGCTGAGACACTAAGAACACAAGTAATGCAAGAGACAGAACACAAGGAACACAAGTGTATGGTTTTCAAGAATGCAGTATATTGCTTTCTCTATGTTCTATTACAAGTGTTACAAAGCATAATTAAAAGATACAAGAACATGAGATACTTATACTACATCCTACAGCCGGCTATACTTTGAAAGC
>BJCM01085766.1:0-15129 GCA_018326385.1 Flaveria bidentis
GGAAAAACGTAAGCATTGAACACACTTCAACTCCAGACGTACCCTAGCCGTCCAGAGACCTCTAAGATCATACTCCAAGTTCATAGATCGCAGTAGATCAATTTCTAATCGATTTTTAACGTTAGATTCAATACATAATTGTTTCTACGTGCGTTCTCACCGATTGGATCGTCAATCAAATAGGATTTCGCACTATTTGGTTCGGTATACACATTAATCAGTTAGTCCATCATCCAGTACACGATCCTAATAGTTTTAATTATGTTATAGCTTATTAATTATTTACTTTTATAAGTTGTTATTTCTGTTATTATTATTATTTTTAACTTATTTTATTATTATTATTATTATTATTATTATTATTATTATTATTATCCTTTTTATTTTTATGTTTAGCTTAATAATTTTAATTATTAACCTTTAAATTAATAAATTAAAGTAAAAATAAAAGAAAAAATCATAAATAACCCCCATAGTTTCATAAATGACATAAACCGTCCTTACAAGAACATAACGATGCTAACATTTATTTAACGGAAAACACGAAAGGTTACATATACAAAGAGGTGTTTGCTATGTTAACTATAACCATAATTTTTCATATTCCATTATCATATATAAAATGTATTTTTAGTCTTACAAAAGTATGTATAAATTTATGAATGGGTAACTTTGTAAAATAATAATCAAGTTTTAGAATTGTTCTAACTAGATCATTCGTAAAGTTATTTGTTCCAATCAGGTCACTTGTAAATTTTTTGGCCCAATCAAATCACTAAAGTTTCAGGTTGGTTCTAATTAAGTCATTCATAAGTTGTAAAAAATTAAAAAATTGAAGGTTTTTAAAAAAAGTAATAATACTTATAAAAAACTGAATTAATTTAATTTTCTTGTGAATTACTTAAACAATTAAAAAAATACGAGTGAGCTGATTATAACACTGCTAAAATTTTAATAACCTGATTGGAACAAATAAAAGTATTAGTGACTCAATGGTAACACTTTTCAAACTTTAATGACCTGATTAAAACAAATAAAAATATAAGTGACCTAGTTAAAACGCTGTTAAAACTTAGTTACTATTATGTAGAGTTTTCCCATTTAATAATCATATTGTTTTCGTTATTCAAGATGTGTTTTTATGTTCATGAACCATTAAATACGTCAATTCGAACTTATTCTATGATTATATCTATAGTTGTACAAATTAATTAGTTTTTAATTATATTTTATTTACGTAATAAAATGATAATTTTGGGGTTCTAGTAAAGAGACACCCACCCAGATAAATCAACACCGTCTGTATGCCGCGTATGGGTCCATATGCGGCGTATAACGTCGAATACACTGAAAACGAGGAAAATTCAGTGGGGTTGTCAGAGAGCTATACGCCCCATATGTATACGACCCCCTATAGGACACATATAGGCTATACGATGCGTATAACAAATTTTAACACTGTCTATGAGGAAAAATTCAGGGGTTGTTAGAGGGGTTATACGCCTCATATAAGGTTATACGATCCCCCTATACGACACGTATAAAAATTTTGGAATGTTAATCTATAAATTTGGGGTGTTTATATATCCGGAACCTAATTTTATCATGTTTATTGCAATACAAAAACATTTATGTCTTTTCGGGCAGTAGCTTTTTTCAAACTTTTTTTTTGTTATGTCCCCAAATTTGCATGAAAAAGAGGAAAGAAATAATTGTTATTGCATGCAAAAGAAGGGTACGTAAAGCTGCGGAAACTCAACTTTGGACCAAGGAAGAATGTTTTTCAAAATATACTTTTCAAAGATACATGTAAATTCAATCAAATTTATTATTTACTTTACCATGTTATTGTATATGTGCATATATTATATATACACACAATACATTATTACAAAACAACAAATCAAAATTCTTTAATATATTAATCGGTAATTCATATATTGCTCACATACAACAGTGTATTATCAAACCAATTTTTTCATATGTTTTAAAAAATTTAATTGTTTACCTACACATAAACCTAACATGAAGGTAGTAAGACTTACAAAATGAGTAAGTAATATACATGAGGAAAACTTGTTTAATTTAAATAATATGAAATGTTTATTAACATTTACAATAATTTAGGTTTATTATTTATGTATTTGTAATAATTTAGTGTTTTACAATAAATATTACTATAAATATTGTTTTCCTATTAAATAAACTAGGAATATTTCCACACGCGTTGCGCGAGGAACTCCGCAATGTGATCGATGTCTAAACATGAATACAAAAAAAAATCATAATGACTATCAGTTTGACACAAAAAGGTTATGAAAAAAAATGAATCCAAGAAATAAAACCAACATCACATTTTTATAACATATTGGTTGTTACGTATTGTTTCACCTACACATAAAAAAGAATATATTAGACATGCAGCGTTAAAGTAAAAAAAATTGTTGGAAAAAATAATTTGAAATATAAGATAATGATATTCATTGAAATATATAACAAATGACCATTCCCTTAATATTTTTAAAATACTTTTCTAATATATTTTATTATTATATTGTAAACCTTTTTAATTCCCATAAGCTTATTTTTAAACTATTATTATGCAGAAAGCTGTTCATGGTCCTTATCATCTTCTTTCCTATTTAAGACCAAAATATAAACAAACAAAAGATCTTGATGGCCCAAAATAAACTAACCAAATATTAGTGGCCCAAAAGTAAACAAAGCAATAACTATGTAGCTATGAGTTTTATTTTATATAGATAAATAATAAATCTAAAAAAATTTCCTCATAATTCACGAATTAAATAAATAAACATTGCTTTGTTTTCCTGGTCCATAGCCCAAAACTCTTTTGTTGGTTTGAGACTTGGGAGCTTAGAATGTAAGTGGTTTATACACAAAAGAAGGCTCATTAGAGTTAACATATCAACCCAATTACTACACTTGGCCCAAACTGTTTTAAAGCCGGGGTCCGGGGGAAAATAATAAAAACTGGTATTTTTTGCTACGAGATTGATTACTGTTGAAACTAATAAAATCATTTTCTTTTTATATTTAGAAACACACATACAATAGGGGTCTTTTGATAATTCTTTGAATCCTCTTTGCGAAATGTTGAAAAGAAAACACCAATGCGATTAAAGAATTGAAGATTGAATGAGAACTAGAAAATGATGATTCATTGAACAACAATGTGAGAGTGTACAATTGAATACTGATTATACCTTCTTAAGCTTGCCCTAATCTCTTAACACCAAAGTTCGTTACTAATCAAAGCATGATTAGTTAACATGTTACATATTTACCCCTTTAACTACATGATATCTTAACACCCTAGACATTAGAGAAAACACAATCATGCACTGCACTACCTAACACGAAACTTAAGCTACTATTATTGTTGTTTCTTTGTTCATTTATCATATACAAATGACAACCTCTTAGATATAAATAACGTTTAAACAGAGAAACATTTGTATTAGTTTTTCCAACTTAACATGCTTGAGTACTTTGACAAGCGGGGTCCTAGAGTTTGAACCGTATGTTAGGGCTTCTTGAGTAGAAGTAGGCACATTCTTGTTTGTACATAATAGTTATGTAATTGTTGAGAACAGAGGCCTTGATCGGGGCTCGGGTGTAATCGGAGCAAATAATATTTTGAGTGTAAAGAAGCATTGGGAAATTGCAGGTTGAAAAAGTACTTGGGTTAATGTTTGTTTTGTTTTCATTAATTTCAAGATCAAATCTAACTAATCCCATATCACTTGACAAGTATTTTTTTTTTCTTCCACTTAGGTATGCCTTAGGACATGTAATATTTAGACAAATACACAAGGTAAATGTTTTATATTTTCGTTTCATTTGTTTAATAATGTGCGAATGTTTTGGTTTTGGGGTCTTTCTTAAGCCCATGGTACAATAACTACAAAATATTCATAAATCTTCAAGATGTAATTTAAACGCTCCCAATCAAAAAGTTGTGAGTTGTAATCTCGTAGGATATAGGTTATGATAACTTTACTCTATAATATTTAGGTATCGTTGTTAAAAAGAAATGTAAACCTTTTAAAAATTCAATCCTTTACCTGGTTACCTGTCATTCTTTTTAAAAGCAAAGACAAGATCACATTTATGCAAAAATCTAATTAACTTAAATAGGTAGAGTAAATTAGAGGTTGAAGGGTTTGGAATTAACTAATATTTTTCTAAGATGTAATTAATTAAGAAAATAAAAAGAACATGAAAAGATTATATAGAAGCAAAGCATATAACCTAATTTTATCACCAAGCTAGTTGTAAGTCACATAGACGTACATAACTTATAGTTCATTTTTGAAATATTCGTAACAGTAAGAAATCAAATTGTGAGAACTTAATGATACTAAACCAAAGGAAAACATATGCTAAGATGTTACTTTAATAAATTTCAATCCAACAAGATAAAACAACTAATATTATCAAGGTTATTAAAAGTTCTAAGACCAATAAATTGCCATTACTAATTAATTACAAAGTAGATTGTTCAACACCAAAACATAAATTTAATGATTACAAAGAAAACATGTTCACAATGATAACACTAGATTGAATATACTTACTAAGTACTAACTAAACCTACTACTGGGATGCCGCACATGTTCATTGACGATTATTGAGAAATTCGGGATTCCTCACCCAGAAAGCCTCAAAATGTCTTTGGTCGAATCCCCTTTAAGAATGGCCGCCATGCTCTATTTATACTTATTTTTAGGGATTTCTTAGTTGGTTGTCATATGTGACATATGAGGCAAACTGGTCATATGACATATGATTTTTAACTTTTTTTTATGAAACTTTCTCCGTAAACATCTATGATTCTTGATTTACTGTTCTTTATGCAACCCATGACAAGAGAAACTGATAATTAAAAATTAATTAACGTTTCACTCGTCAGTCTCAAGTTTTATAATGATATTCACTCCATTAATCAAAAGAACAATGAAAGATGTTACAACATTTAATCTGGACAAAGATCATCCTCTAATACATATTAAAAATGTCTAGTATTTGCCTCTTATCAAATAATAAGATTTTTTTGTCTAGAAATAACATGATGAAATGTAATGTTAGTTATATTTTTAATCATAAATTATAATAATTTTAAAGTATATTTCAACATATATTTTGCATTAGTTGCATATATTTTACATTTATTTTATAAAATATTAGTTTTTGTGGGATGAAATATACTTTTGTATTTTTTTTTTGTTTTATAGGTCAACTTTATTGTTGGAAAAGAAAGAGATGAGTTTAAAAAGGGAATATCAATAAGTTTGGAAATTCTTAATGGCTTATAAAACATCCAAATTTAAAACCCTAGAAAAAAAGAGAGTTTGTTAAAGCAAAAGATGATGATAAATAGGGCTGCAAATTAATTAAAAGAATCATCTTGGAGGCTGCAGAAAATGAGATCAAGAAAAAACATTCGTGAAGACTCAAGGAGTCATTTTGGGAGAATTGAAGAAGAGAAAAAGGAGAATCTTTTTCTCCACTTTTAAAAATCAAGTAATTGTTTGATATCTCTTGTTTAGTAAGCTTTCTTATTTTTATTTTTTATTTTGTTTTCATTCACGTAGTCGTCATGTTCGGCTAGGGCATCTTTGATTTCAACATTAAGGTTTAATTTCAGTTATTTTGGTTTGAACCTATGTGAAACGTCTATGAGATGTTTTTTTAATGTTTTATTTATTTGATTCTTGATCTTAAATCCGGATCTAATCCGGTATATATTAGATTGTTAATAAAATTAGACACTATTATTTTCTCTAATAAGGTTCTTCAAGATTTAAAACCCTAATCAAGTTTTGATTTTTGATGTTAGGAACAATTAACGGTTTGAGTTTGTCTATAAATTCATTCTCGTTATAAAATCACACAATCTAGTTAAACATACAAATGACATGTGTGTTTAACTATAATCGATACTTCTATCGTTACAACCCGCACACTAAGATCCGAACGGCGTGAGCTTATAGTAGCGGGTTGAATCCAATCAACGAAGTACGATTGATTAGACATTAGATAGAAGAGATTTCCGAATGACGTGATGTCTAATATCGATACAAATCATTAATTATAAATTTTCATTGCACCGTAATCGTTAATGATCGTAAGCCAAATCAAATCAAGAAATTACGTTAGTGTTGGAATTAGTTTTCATATTTTAATTTACTTCTCCATTTAATAACGTTTTTAGTAATCCCATTTTTCATATTTAAAAAATACAAAAAAATGTCAATTTTCGTTTTGCCAGCAGAACCTTAACACGACCGCGTGGAATTTCCTTTATAGTATTGACACGGCTGTGTCAGCTCACTTGAATTTTTTTACTTTTTTCAATTTACTTTTACTTTTAGTTTTCAATTTAAACCCCTGCATTCCTTTGTTCATAATCGATCAAAGTAACTGTGTTAAAACACTTTTGGTATAAAATAATTAACATGTATCTCTGAGAACACAAACCTTACTTTCGCTCATACAACTCTTAGTGTGTGCACGATAGGTTCATATTTTATATTATTTATTTGTTGAATTCGACACCTAACATGTAATTATTTGTTATTGTTTCTTGCTAGCTATACACGAGTTGATACATCATTTATACAACTTTATTAATGATATATAGTTGATGTTCAATAAAGAAAACATTGGAACAAGTTAATCATACATTTTGATGCACATGTAGTACATCTCACATGAGATTAAATTTTACTATCCCATCCAAATGAGTTTAGTTAGTATTCTAGATTGGAGATGCAACGCAATACAATCATGAATATTTTGGTATTCGTTTACGAGAGGAGGTAACGAAAGTCTTACATGAAGACCATACAACCAATTTTAGAATAAAGAATTACAAGGAATCAAGTGGCAAATGTGTGACAACAATATTTTCAAGCAAATTTCAATGAAAATCAACACCAACCACTTAAAGGACATATATTAAAACAATGGTAAATATCATACACGTTACACTATTTTTTCATTACTTCAATTTTTCGTTATCAGGTTTTCTTAATATTGTTTTTATGATCCAACTTAACTTTTTTAATAAGCTTCTTTAGCAATGTTTTTAACGGGTAAACTCACTAAGCATACCATCTAATAACAGTTTACCATATTATTTTATCCAAGATTAGCTTTAAACCATCTTAAGGAAAATGAGTGGTACCCTCTTACCCACAACATTTTTAATATATAAAATTATTAGAAAACATAAATAACTAAAAATTACAAAATAATTAGTAAAACATCTGTAAGAAATCAAATCGCGGTTGATTCAGATGAATGCGAACTCATTGGTGGTGAAAATGGAAGAATAATAGCGTCTCATTTTGTTGAGTATGTTAAAATGATGAAAAAAAAATACTAGAAATAATTTTATAAAGTAAAGAGTATTTTTTACGTAGAAATTGATCGAGTGTAAGTAGTATTTACGCAAGAGAAAATTTTTTTCAATAAAACACCAACGATTGAAAATAGGAGAAAGAGTCGTCAAATGGTCAAGTGTGACTTTACCGAGTACGTATACCCACCTCTCCTACTCGCTAGCTCTAGCTGTTTGAGTGGTCGAAGTATAGCCGCATAAACCGCCACATCCGCAATTTTACCTGTGTTCCACCCCCTTTGTGTAAAATTACGACATATATGAAAATACGACCCTGACCTAACACGAGAATTTAAGTTTGAGCTTAGTATAAACATGTTTAGGTCAATTTTGAGTCGAACCCACCAAGGGAAATCATGTTCGGGTCAACCAATTGGGTTGACTGGTTGACCCTTTTGACCCCATTTATTATTTATTTTATTATTTATATATGCTTATGCCATACATTAAAAAAGTTTAGATGTTTTATTTTCAAATTTAAAACTAAAAAATAAAAGTATAATTCTTTATATTCATTTGTACTTTTTGTTTTTTAAATAGTAATTTTAAAGTATTAATATGTGATAAACAAAACAAAAATTAGAAAAATCATGTCAAATGGTTTGTGTTCGTGTAAACTCATATATTTTCGTGTCATGTTCGGGTATATGCTTGACATGGTTTTAAGGTTTGAGTTTGTGTCAAACTAGATCCGTCAACCTATAAACACGACGTGTTGAGTAGGGATGAGCAACGGGTCGGAACTGAACCAGACCGAACCGCCTTTGACCCGAAACTCATAAGTGGTTTATATAAAGAACCGAAAACCAGACCATTTACATATGGTTCGGGCCAGACCGAACCAAGTTAAACGGGTCGGTTCGGCGTAATATGGTTGTCCGGATCGCAAACGTTTTTTAGACTCGTGATTTTTTCCGGGAGAAAAATGGAACTTAAAAATATAAATGAAACCAATCAAAATATTTGTTTATTAGACTCGTTATTATAGGTGTAGGCTGGAATAATGTTCATCTATAACCGACTAAAAGTTTATTAACTTGACAACTTCTATTATATGCTAGTAAAACAATTCTTACATTTTTTGTGTTCCAAGGCAACTCATTTAATATCTAAACTTCTAAAGAGCAAAAACCAACATTCTTTTTTTCCTAATTGTAATCGGCCCGACTGAAACCGAACTCATACCCACAGATTCGGACCGAAATCGACCCATAACCGTTCACAAAAATAAAAGCTGAACCGTGGACTGGAACCACTAACTCATACACAAGTTGGTCTCGGTTTTCACGGTTCGATTCACGAGTTTTAACCAGGTCGGCCCACGAAGTGCACACCCCTAATGTTGAGCACCTTAGTTATATTATATAATATGAATAAACCAAGTTTGATGAAATAGTGGTTTTTGTGGTTTTTCATATTGGCCACAACGTCGACCTGAGTTCCCACTGGGTCTATGTACAGCTCCCTTAATGCGTGTTGTTATTACGCTGCCTCAAAGGTGCCTGGTGGCTAGGTTTTTAGAAACCTTTCGTCACGGGTCGGTGGGTGGGGGTGCTGCTCCTCTGCCTCCTGTGTTCACCTAGGCTGCCGCTTGTTTTCTCTTTGATGTGGTTATATTTTGTTGCTGTTGCGGGGCCTTTGATTGCAAACCCTAGGTGGCAGCGGTGATGTTGCTTTTGATGCATGTTGCGTTTGGCTTTTGATGGGTTGTTGGTGTGTCGATGGTGACGACCCTTTATATTGCAAACCCTACAGGGGTGTTGCAACCTGGTGGCGTCATCGGTGATGGTGGCCTACCTGAGGTTTGTCATAGATTTTAGTTCCATTCACTCAATTTATGGTGAGCAATTGACTTACGATGATGAAAACCCCTTTTGGGTTTTTTTTGATATGTTGGTGTTATGTGGATGTGGCGGTGCATCTTACTTTGATTGCCCTTCTGCCTCACATTCATGTTTGAGGTGGGGTTGGTGATTGTGAATTCCAGATCTGTTAATGATGATAAGCATTAGGTTATCTGAGACTTTGTTATTAATTCAGTTTCACATGTTGTGTATTGTTATTTTTGTCATGTCGATGATGATGAGCCATGGTTCGTCTGGGACTTTTGACTCTTTGGTTCCTTAAAGGCTGTGATTTTTGACTAAAGATTTTTGCCAGTTGTCACGACTTGGCAACCGTTCACGGTATGCAGCCACAATCGAGCATCACTTCTGAGCCTTTGCATGGGTACTACTATATGTTCACGGTTATTTTATGTCTTTTTGATGTTATGTTGTTCACCGTGGATGTACTTTGTCTTTGTTGCTTCTATTATCATGCGGATGTTTGTGCGTCGATGATGATGAGGTTGAGTTCATCTGTGTGTTGATGATGACGAGGTTACGTTCATCCGAGACATTTTGTGCTTTCATGTTAACATGTATATGGCTTGATGAGATATCTGAGCCCTGATTCGAAAACCGCCACGAAGTGCGGTTGAAAAACCAACTAGTTTTCTTTTATTTTAAGTTTTAAGCGGTCAACACATAAAAATTTGAAGCCCGAAACTATTAAAATTGCATTCTTCCAAAACCCCTAATGGCTAATATTCACTCTGTTCTTCCTCTTCTAAAACCCTTTTCATCCAATCGAACACCAAAATTCTTCTGATGTTTAGGGTCTTCCACCGTTCACCATCTTCATTCAGATTCATCCCACAGGCCCCAACACAAAAATCCATCTTCCCTCATGCTTCAATCATCCCTTTGTTCTCAGATTCATTCGCCAATTCACAGTCACGACACAAGCACGATGAAGCAGATGCAGATGAATTCAATAAAGACCCAGATGCCCCTCCAAGATTGTTCGTTGTACAACCTCGATTTCGACCTGATTCTTTATTGAAAATCAAGCTCGATGAAGCTCTTAATCTTGCAAATTCGCTTGAAGAACAGCGAGATGAGTACGATGTTACCCAATTTTCGGAGAAAGAATCACCCCCACATATTGTTGTGCAGAATCCAGCTTATAGATCTACTCGTGCAGGTTCGTAATATCTTTTGGCATCTGATTTCAATAAATATTATACCCTTTTGACTTCTGGGGTCAATCGTATTGCTATTCACATCTACAAGTATCTGCATTTCTGTTTCGGAATTATGAGAATTTATCATGGGCATTGTTGTTTGTATTGGTAATTGTATGTATCTTGATTGTTGATTGTAAAATTGAAAGTGAAATGTAGATTGTTTGACCTATGAAGTCAATGAGTTGTTTTTTCCTTAGAAATGAGGACCTTTGTTTGATTTTGGTGATGCAGATACATATTTTGGACCAGGGACTGTGGATAATATCAAATGTCATTTAAATGCTCTAGATTCAAAGGTAATGTGTCATATGATTATGAAAATAAGTTTCAAGTTATGCTTATATTTTTTAATCTAGTATTAGAATAATAGAATGAATGTAATTCTGTGAAGGGTGGGGAGTAGATGGTGTATATGTTAAGTCAAGTGTCATGTTAACATACCATAAGTTTCTAATGTGATATTGGAATCTTAGAATGAATGTGTTTCTGTTACAGGGTGGAGTAGATGCTGTATTTGTGAATGGGATTCTGACCGGAATTCAGCAGAGAAACTTAGAGGTGATTCATGCGCTTGTTTTCATAGCAAACCACTAAGTTACATGCTACATTTAAGTAAAATGTTATATCATATATCTATAGTAATCATATCTAACTTTAAGGGTGGCATTGTGAATGCCTAATTCCCTCTAGTAGAGGTCCTAGGTTTGAATCCTGCTTTAATTTGTTTCATACCTTAGCTCCTTCAAACTCACTTGCCAGCATAAGATGTGATTTACCTGGTCCAACTGATTCGAAGGGTATTGGTAGGGCTCCGTGAGTTTTCCTAGCAGGGGCGCATTGTTACAAATTGTACCTGAACATCGGGAATGTTGGTCAAATACTTAATTACCATGTTAATTGTTTAAGCAATTAATAGTATTTTTTGCGTAATCGTTATACTATGGATGGCAGCGGGCATGGAGGAAAGCTGTTCTAGATCGTGTAGGTTTAATCATTGAGATATTTCATGCTCATGCTCAAACAAAAGAAGCAATGCTGCAGGTGTGTGATTTATCTCTACATCAATCATTCTTCCTAATATATTTTTCATTATTAAAGATATTTATTATTATAAATTTTAAAGGCTGAGCTAGCTGCTCTTATGTACAAAAGAACTAGACTTGTTCGCATACGTGGTAGTGGTGGGCGTTTAACATTTGGCGCATCTGGTGAAGCTGAAGTTGTTAGTGCCAGAGGGTATGTATAAATGTATAACACCTTCTGAAATAAGAAAATGTGAATTCATATGTAATATAAAATCTCTGGAATATATAGGAGAGGAAGCGGTGGACGTGGGTTCATCAGTGGTGCCGGAGAAACAGAACTTCAGCTTCAACGAAGAAGGTTTTATACTTCTTTTTAAAACCCTAACAGTATGTTTTCATGTTATTATTACCTTTTTTCAATTATATATGTAATGAACTAATCATGGAAATATAACTTCAGAATCATAGAACGGAAAAATCAATTATTGTTAGAAATACAAGAGGTACGGCGTACCCGAGCTCTTCAACGTGCTTCACGCAAGAGGCATGGAGGCACACATGGTCAACACATGCCAACTGTTGCAGTTGTTGGCTACACAAATGCCGTATGTATAAAATAACTTACATCAAGTTCTATTTTAATTTTCAACTACCCAGATTAATGTGATTTTACAAATCTCTCTCAGGGGAAATCTACGTTAGTTGGTGCTCTTTCAGACACCCATTTGTTTTGTGACAATCGGTATGACAGTTTTTTAATGTTGCTGCTTTAATCTTTTTCATATGTATCATTGTGTTTTTGTCCCTCATGTTATTTGACTTCAAGTACAGGATGTTTGCAACTGTTGATACAAAAGTACGACATGTTATTCTCCCGTCAGGGTAAATATAAATAGCCCCCCTCAGCTCTCATCTTTTCGTTGATTCATTTTAAATTACATCTGATTTCAAAATTATCAACTTTATGGGTAATTTATCTATCTTATAGGAAGAAGGTGCTCCTTAGTGACACTGTAGGTTTTATATCAGACTTGCCTGTGCAGGTAATTCTATGAAAAAAGTTAAATCACATTCGTTTTTGCTTTACTATTATTATTATAAATCTTAATATTTATATTACAGTTAGTCGAAGCGTTTCATGCTACATTGGAAGAAGTAGTTGAAGCTGATCTTCTTGTGGTAGGCTGTATTTATCACTTCTTTTACATTTGAAAACTAAAAATGATCAACTTATTGAATATTTAAACTTTATGCAGCATGTATTAGACTCGAGTGCCCCTAATCGCGATGAGCAACGAGAGTCTGTGTTGCAAGTTCTTCAACAGATTGGAGTGTCTAATGAAAAGCTTGAAAACATGATCGAAGTCTGGAACAAGGTGATATAATCATAAAAGTCCATTTAACCCTTTCAAACCCCTTAATCTTATACAATTATTTAACATCATTTGTGTTTTTTTTATTCAGATCGATCTTGAAACTGATGAGACGATCATAAATGAAGAAAATAAATATAAAATGAATGAAGACTTGGATGGTTGGCTTTCTAGGGAAGATGATGAAGTGAAGTGGGATGATGCTACTGCATCATTTGTGGGATGGAAGGCCTTTGAGGATCAACCAAAAGACGTTTCTACCCTCTCGGTTGAACCTAAAAGTGGTCCCAAATCTCGACATGAGTTTAGCCCGCATGTTAAAACATCAGGTGTAACTAGAGTTGGTTTACAGGAGTTGTTAGAACTCATTGATGATAAGCTGAAAACTGATCAAGTGGTTGAGAGAAGTGTATTTGACCGCAAGTGGCGACCACCACAAAAACAGGATACATGCGCCGTAGTTGGATAGTCGCTTTCGTTATGATGATCGAGGAATCGGGCTCTATTACCCCATCGGCCCCCCAAGTGAAACGTTCAAATGCTTAGTGTTCGATTGCGGGTGACAAAACCGGGCTCTATGACCTCAACTTGATGCTTAGTGAAAATATAAAAGCTTAAACATTCACCCTCACTATAGTTTCCTTTGCCTTGTTAAATCAAAGGAATAAAGATAGATCGTTCTTTTGAATTCATCAAAGGAGACTGTAAGTAAATTTATTGTGGTTTTTGTTAAGTGTTTATTCTATATTTTGGACTTTTAATTTCCAGTTTTAAGTAATATAGTACTTAAAACTCATACATCTTATTTTTTTAAGATTTGATGTGTATGATTGCGTGAGATTATATGAGGAAGAAGAGACTGGTTTTAAACACGACTTATGAGATGTGAGAAACTTTGAGGTGTGTACGTAGCCATAGTGATTTTCATTTTAATGAGGATCTCTAATTGGTTTAATCACGGGAATGTTAATGTCTTATTACTTAATTAGCAATAAAATCAGACATTTATCGGAAAAAATGACCTTTAAAAGGTTATGATGCGGATTTGTTAGAAGCATGATTTGATCTTGTAATTCTAGAGAGGAATTAGGATGTTTGTAAGGATGTCTAACAATATAATTAAAACACAATTAATTGAAGTTGAAATGGCAAAGGTTAGGAGTGTTAAAAAATATCCGTATCCGAAAATCTGATCCGAAAATCCGAATCCGAAATATCCGAATTTTCGGATATCCGAAAATTTGGATTCGGATTCGGATTCGGATTCGAATAGTGATTTCCAAAAGTTTCGGATATTCGGATATCTGATAATCCGAAAACTAAAAATATTTTTTTTCTGAAATTTAGATATATTTTTTATTTTAGGTTGAGATTTTTGGTGTATATTGTGACTTTTATGATATTAGTTGGTTTTTTATGTTATTTTTATAATAATATATGTTTAATTATTGTAAAAAACAAAAAAATAAAAAAATAAAAAATAAAAAAAATGAATTTTGGATATCCGAATCACTATCCGAATCTGTATCCGAAATTTCGGATATGGATTCGTATAATGATTTTCACTATCCAAAATTTCGGATATCTGAATTTCGAATATCCGACTTTGAACACCCCTACCAAAGGTATGAGTAAAATTTCCTACTCAAATAAAAAAATAACTAAACGAGATACGTGGTAATACTATTCCTGTCCACCGAAATTCCCCTATTTTTTCTCATGTTTATAATTACAATAATTATTAATAATGTTATTTTGTTTCTTTTTAGACTAAAAATATTTTTTAATAAATTAAGAAATAGTTCTTTTTTAACGTTACTTTTTAAGAAACAAATTTTTTATAAAATAAGAAAATTTTCTAAAACATCAAACTTTTTTAAGAACACATAATATTTTAGAATAGATTTTTTTTAAAAGTAAATTTTTTGTAACCCAAAAATAATTATATTTGGGAATTATAATAACGATTTGTTTTAAAAACGGTTTGTTCTGAAATAAAATGTTTGGTGCTTTGTTTTAAAATAAAATAATTTAAAAAGTTTATAATATTATTTTATTACTTATAATTATTACTCATACATAGTTTTAATCATATCTTATATTAATATAGTTTATTGTAATAAATAAAATTTATTATATTTAACGTTTATTTATTCAACCTGTAAAATACACGGGCTAGTAAAATTAGTCTTATATACATATATATACTTTAAAAACCTTTTTTTAATTTAA
>BJCM01085767.1:0-17941 GCA_018326385.1 Flaveria bidentis
TGAGGCATGAGGCGAGAGCCTCACGTATGCGAGGCGTTGTTCTATGTACAACAAAATAAGCCATATGTACAGTCAAAAGTTGCATTTGTCTAAACTTTTTTACATATTGGCTTTTTACCATGTAAATCATTCATAATCTCTTTGGTTATTTCTACGTATCATCCTTTTACAGGCCCCAATCTTGACCAATGTTTACCAAATTTGACCTAGCTATGCATGAGGCGCTGCCTCAGAGCCCTGAGGCGTTTTCCTGATTGCCTCTAGAGCCTCACGCCTTAAGCGCGTCTCAGGCGCTATTTAAAACCAAGATAACGGCTGTTTTCATGTTCTATGAGCAAAAGTTTAAAAGGGGTTGTACTTGGTGTCTTATTTGGTTTATTGTGTGTTGTCATTGTTGTAGACGAATTTAAAATTTGTTTCTAGTTTGTCATTGCATGAAGAGAAGCTTATGCTCTTATTTGAATATATATTATGACCAGAATTATGATGAGTTTATTGGACAAACTAGATTAGATGGACATATTCAAAATAGTATTGGACGGCCTAAATTTGAACTCTTAGTTTTATGTGATCTTAAAGTGAAGACCTAAATCCTTTATAACAAAGTCTAGATATAGAAACAGAATGCGGCTTTGTGGAATTTACTATGCAGATGTGGTTTCTTTACTAATTAGACTCGATGCATGATGATTTAGTTGTACTTTATTATCCATGTGGTGTTTGTTGAATGTTGACTTATTTAAATGATTCATAGCATTTAATATTTTATGCTTGATTGTTAAATGATGATATAGTTGTGTTTGCTAGCGCTCTCTATTTCACTTAGACATCATTTTAGTTTTATATACTTCTAGAGTCTAGACATAATTTATTGAAACTATGTTATTTGTTAGTGGTTGAATGTAGACGTGATTTACGTCATTTTTTCTTACATTATTTCTTAATATTTGACTTTTTAAGAAGATAATACCGTTGTGGATTTAATGGTGTTCTTTAAATTAAACAACTATATACTGGAGATGGGATAGATAGACTATAGAAGTTTACAGTTCAATTTTGTGTTTATATCAAAGTATATACACATGTAAATTTGACCTAGTCAACACCATAACACATAGTAAGTATATATATTATGCTCTTTCAGAAGCAACTCCAAAGACAATTATGAGGACAATGGGGGTAAAAGGGCTCACCCTTTATCATCTGAAGTCACATCTTCAGGTTAGTCATTTGATGTGTTGAAATTGTAATAATAGCTTTTGATGTGTTGAGTATTTAGCTAATTTGGAATATTTAGGAAATTATAGATAAATAATAGTATATAAGTATTTGTACTCTACCATCTGATAGTCCTTGTTTCTAATTCATGTTGTGTATTTATTCTTGCAGAAATATCGGTTGGGGAAGCAATCTTGCAAAGAGTTAACAGAGAATTCCAAAGATGGTAATGACCTTTGGCCTTTCAAATCTTGATAACATGCATCTATATGCTTCTCCCATCCCATACGATAAATTCGGTTTATTCATACCTCATGTAAACATAATGATTGGTCTTAATATTCTATAAGGTTCTTACGATCTTGGATAATTTTATACACCCCCATTAAAATAATATGATATTAATAATCTTTTTGGCACTGATTATCAAAAACATAATAATATTGGACAAAAAGTGTTCGGGCCAACCCAAGCCCATCCTTACTGAAATATACCCGTTTGGACATGTTACCCAACCTGACTTTGCCATCTCATTTTTCTTACAACATCTTACATGCATCTCCAAATAGGATATGTTTGACCTTAAAGACCAAATAAACTAAATCATAATCACTTTTTTACCCAAAAACTCGAAACCTATCTTTAAAACACATCCAAAACCACTGAGGTTTTTGAATTTGCTCATTTATTTTATCTATCTAAATGATTAGTTTGCTAGCTGCAAAATCTTGCAACATATGAGAACGCTGCTTAAATTTGAAATTCACTATCTTGATCAAGTTTCATCATCACTGATTTATCGGCCAATTTCTAGCGTCTTGCATTGCTGAGAGCCAAGACACAGGTTCATCCACAACATCATCAACAAGAATGATGCCACAAGATTCAAATGAGTATGTTCATTTCTGAAGTTCTCAAGTAAAACATTATGTATCATGATTATGTCTGCTAACCCTGTTTAATTGTTTCTTCTAACAGTGGCTTCCAGGTTACAGAAGCTTTGAGGGTGCAGATGGAAGTGCAAAGAAGATTACATGAGCAGTTAGAGGTTAGTTCATTAAGTAATGTATTTCTTGTGTCTACCAAAGGTTAAAACTTTCGAAGGTTTTTATTAAAGGTAGCAATTTTGACCCATTTATACATGAACTGTTCCTCTTGTTCGATTCGTGTTATGTTTGGTTTCTAGTGGGTCAAATGGGCAAAAGCAAAAGTTTCAGTTTAGAAAACGAAAAAAGGCCAATTGAAAAAAAGCATATTTTTATTGTCAAAATATATGTTTTTTTATTTATTTATCACACTAACGTTACTTATTTATAAAGAGAAAGAAAGACTGGACCTAAGTGTTTCGGGTCATCCTGAACCTGTCCATACAAAATCTGTTTTGACCTACGACCCAATACACCCGCCCACTCACTTGGCACCTATAAGTTTCATTTAAATTGGCAAAGTTTGTAGCTTATTGACTTGTATGTTGTTTCTTACGCTGTTCTTGAATCTAAAAACGGTGTGGAGACGGAAACTTTTGGAAAGAAACGGAGAGAACCTAAAATATTTCGTGTTCTTGAAACCAAATGGAAATTTTGGCCAATTTTATCCCCAGAAGTTTCCTCATGAGTGTGAAGATTTAGAGATAAAGAAGTGAATAGGCCTTATACACTTTTTAAATGACAGAACTAACCTTTCCCTAGAAGGGTATAATTGTATTATTTGTAGCTTTCTTTCTTCTATCCATCTAAAAGAAAAGGAAAATTTACAAAAACTCACTTTCCTTTCTTTTCAGCCTGAAAACACAAATAAAATGGTAGGTTTTTTTCTCTCTTTTGAAAAAACACAAATCATGTTTGTTTTTATCTCTCTCTTGAAAAAACACAAATCATGTTTGTGGGTCAAAAAGTGATAAGTTTAATTCCAATTATTATCCAATCAAAGTCAAGGCTGTCAAAGTTAATTAAAGCAGTCAAGGTCTAAGCATGAATCAAGCAATGCTGGTGATATGGTTTTTTACTTTCATGTTTAAGAGTTGTTTTTTCGTACTAATAGCTGTTAGGATTAAGTTGCAAGATGTACCGGTTTTCACTTCTTGAATTCCTAATAAAACAATCTGTGCCAACTGCTTCAAATCACTGCTTTTCAGTTTTTGTTATTTGAGCCAATTGTCCAATACTCCAACATACTCTCTTTTTTTCCTCTACATTTAAAACCTTTAGACAAAATACTTCCATTCTGGTAAAGGTGGCAATTTGGACCTGTTTACTTTTAAATGGGACAATTTGAGTTACTCTTTATCTCAAACGGGTCCTCAAACGGGTCAAAATGATGAAACAATTGATTACTATTGAGAAAATAGATTTTTATTATTATATTAGACACTATTTATTTGTGACACATTCCTGAAATATGTTGGACAAAAAGTGTTTTAGGTCAGCTTAACCTTACTCAACCAGTACAACACAAAGTACATGTTTTAACTGCTTAGTGCTTACCACCCGCGCCAGCCCACTCTGCCCCTCTAATATCCGGGGATCTTATGCTTCATTTTTGGTTCAAGATTAAAAAATATCTTTTGTTAACAACCCAATGATTTCAGGTTCAACGTCGTCTCCAGCTTCGCATAGAAGCACAAGGCAAATACCTTCAATCAATCTTGGAAAAAGCATGTAAAGCTCTAAATGATCAGGCGGTTGCAACTGCGGGGTTAGAGGCAGCTAGGGAAGAGCTTTCAGAACTTGCAATCAAGGTAGCCAATGACTGTCCGTCATCGGCCATCCCAATCCCTTCACTTCCTGAAGTTGCAGCTTATCTTGAAAACGGGTTCGCACCCAGCGTTGACAGTTGTTTAACATCAAACAATAGCCCAGTGGATTCACCCGCTGGCCTGAGCCCACAGGCTACTGTTCTTAAGAAGAGACAACGGGCCGTTTTCAGTAACTCAGCGGTTCAGGCTAGCCGAATGGATGATGTTTGGATATCTTGATGCAAAATTGTTTTTCAATTTCTTTTTAATTTATTGTTAAATTGTGATCACTGATCAATCTCAACCAACTGTAACTCTAGTGTTGTGAAATGTGAATTGCAAAACAACAGATTATCTTTAATCAATTTGGGTTGTTATTTATTCAACTTTTTTCAGATGTAGATCTCAGTTTCAGTGGAAAGCTAAACGGGGGAAGTCCTTTGAACATGAAATTGTTTTTCTTATTTTTTCATTTACAGAATGATTATGTTTTATTGGTGGGACCCTTTGTAACATCCACCTATCATTGAGTCATCCACCTTCAAGATTAAGTGGTAAAGAGGATCAGTTTTTAATTCAAAAGTAACAAGCACCACCATTGTCATTTCACTTTACTAGAATCATATTCAAGAGTTACTAGAAATCAAGATCACCATTGTCATTTCACTTTACTGAAATCAGATCCAAGAATTTACCAGGAATCAAGATCTAGATGCTACAAGAATAAAGATTATTTAGGAAGAATGCAAGAGATATTCCTTAGATTAATCAACGAGGATCTATATATCTTATTTCTTATATTTCTTATAATAATAATAATAAATAAGGATCTAAGGCAACACGTGTTCTTTTTCTATTATCTTAATTTTTATTTTTCCATCTCTTTGTGGTCAACTATTTACCTTCATTCTTGATGTCTATCTTTTTATACAATATTGTCTCTTTCCATTCCTAATCTCTCTAAATTTATATAGTATTAGTTTTAGTAATTATTTAATTGAATTACTTGCTTTCATTGCAATCAAAAGAAGAATTGTCGTCCCTTTCAATTTGCAATCTCTTAATATTTAATTTAACTAAACTATATAATTTAATGTTTTCATTCAACCAATATAATACACGAGATTTTAACATGCTTTTAAATAAAAAAATAAAAATTCTCAGAGATAAAAAATTTGAAGAGATTGATACGTATGAAAGATTTGTAAAGATAGTTCTTGGTGGTTTATTAGTTTATTTGGAATGTATGTATTTGAGTCTTTATAATTAGCTTAACAAGTATTGTTTAGTACATATAGGGTTGTATTGAGTTTTATTTTGTGGTTTTTCAGTCAGTAACTGTAAAGAAATTGACCCAAAGCGGTTGTTTTTGTTTTTGTGTGTTACTCGATCTAATATTCCAATTTTAGTCCAAAATAGCCCTTTGTAATGTCAGCCTATCAATGAGCCACCCCTTTCAAGATTAAGATGTAAAGATAGAACAATTTTTAATTCAAAAGTCACAAGTACCACCATTGTAATTTAACTTTTCTAGCACTAGATTCCATTCATCTTTCACCCTTTTTCTTCTTTCTACTGATATTATCTCTAAGTATGCATTTATTGCCCCAAAACTGATACATCAGTCCCCTCTGATTTCTTGAAAAATCAAAGCTTTAATGGGTAAGTCTTTTATGTCTTTCAGAATTAAGTGTTTAATTATTCTCACTTATGTTCTTAGTTGGGTTTTGATTGTTACCAGTTGTTCATATAGCTTCAATTCAGATATCTATACTTATCATGTATTGATGCCCACCATGTGTTTGATCTTTTGTCTGAATGAATATCATAGCTTAGTTAAGATCTTATAGCTTCATGAACCCACTGAACCCAGATGTTAAATTATTGAAATAATGTAATTTGACAATTTAGGTTGGTTCACAGATCTCTGCTTAAATCATTGAATTATAGAACAAACCAAAATATGTCAATCTAGTGCTACTATTCATGTTTGTATTTCAAGATTTTACATAATTTTACGATACGAGGGCGGGCCTTGAGAAACAGCTTTCTGTGCAAAGTGTAGGGTGCGGCTGCACAGGCCCCTCCTTGGGTGTTGTGTAAAGCGAGAGCTAAGTTAAGCACTGGGTAGATAATTTTACAATCTGATATGAATCTGTCTTTTGAAGGTACATCTCATACATGTCCTTCTTTCAAGTCATTGTCCGAAAAAGTTGGAGGGATGCTATGTTGCTGCAATTCACCAAATCGATACGAGAGGTTAGACAGTAGACTCGAAAAAAAAATGGTGGAGGCCAAGAACAACAGCATACAAACACACAACACTTTCAGATCTATCAACAGCATAATACTGAGGTTTCCTCGAATCAAAGAAGGATTAAAGGAGATACAAAGTGTTTTCGAATTATACGGTAAGTTTAACAAGATCAAAAATTTATTATTTTACCATCTTCTTTTGCTTACTGTCATGTGTTATAAAGTTGCTTGACAGCTAACAGTTGACACTTGTGCAGATGAAGATTCAAATGGAACCATTGATAATGAGGAGCTAAAGAAATGCTTACAGAAGTTACAATTTCATTGTACCGAGGAGGAAATTAGAGATCTTTTTGAGTCTTGTGACATAGATGGGAGCAATGGGATACAGTTTAATGAATTCATTGTTCTATTGTGCCTAATTTATCTTTTAGCCGGTCCTTCCTCCTCATCTGACGCTGTAAGTTGCCATTTCTTATTAACATCTTTGGTTTCTTGATAACTAGATGTGACAATATCGATTTATTTACCTATGTATTGGTTGATTTGGGTAACAAGTCAAATAGGTAAAAGATAAGTTTACCTAATGGAAAAAAGGGCCAAAAGTCGTTCAAATTGTATTTTTAATGCATGTAACTTCCTAAATCAATCTATTAGAAACCTTGTGTTACTATCGAAATTACATAAATTGTGTAATCGTATGTGACACTAACCATTTCAAAACTTCCCTTGTTTGACCTATTTACCTGTGAATGGGGTATCTATCATCCCACGGGTCATAAAAGAGGTTTAGCTAAAAGGAAAACATGTCAAGCAGGTTGAAACTTGCCCAAATTGTAATTTTAAGTGCATATAACATCCAAAACCGTTCTACTTATAAATATGTTTTTTTAATCATATTTGACACAATAATTGTTTATTAAAAGGTTAACGAATTTGAACGAATGTGTTATTGGTCTACCTAACTCGTACCATAGCTACCCATTTTGGCCCGAACCACTTCTAAGCTGTCACACAACCTGCCCATCTTCCATGTCGATCGATAAACTCTGTGAATAAAATCCAACAAAAACAAAATCTTGCTGCAGACACCAACAGTGGGGTCTCCCGAGCTCAAAGCAACATTTGATACCATAATCGAAGCTTTCTTATTTCTTGATAAAAATGGTGATGGAAAGCTGAACAAGAAGGACATGATCAAGGCTATGAATGCAGACTTTCCAATGGAAAAATCGCCTACGCGTATCACCAAGACCCGATTCAGTAATTTTCTTGATTTTGATCCTACTTATTCGTACAAAAAAGTCGCAATCTTTTGATCTTTTTTTTTCTTTTTCTTTTTTTCGGGTAAATGCAGAAGAAATGGATTGGAACAAGGATGGTAAGGTGAGCTTCAGAGAGTTCTTATTCTCCTTCGTCGACTGGGTTGGATTTGATCATGATAACATAAGCAATGGTGATGATGAGCAAGATTAGTGTCAATATGTGATATATTCAAAGTTTAGTTTTGTAAAATCATTACTTTTGAAGCCGGTATCTTCGTGTTGTTTTGTGAAGTTTGATATGTACTGAAAAATTTCTACATATTTTCATGAACCAAGTGATTGTTTTTAATGTAAATGTGCCTGTTGTGTTTACATGAAATCTCATCTGTAAAGATGAAACTTCTGTCATCTGTATATTGACTGTTGATAGTCACATCCCTGATAGTGCCACCATGAGGTGGATGCGACAAACGTTGTCGTATGCTTTATACGATCTTCACCTGACTTTTTTTCGGTCATATCAAGCACCCTTGTATCGCCCTTGTTGCAAACAAATTCAAGATGAAGCAAAGAATCAAGCCGTAGAAAATAAGGATCACAAAAGTGAAGACTCTATTGAAGATGACGAACTACCTAACGTTGATGATGAACTTATGTTGCAAGAGATGATGGATGCAAACGTTGAAGACGTTGAAGATAACTTTGATCTAGATCATACCAGACAGTAGAATTAAAAGTAGATTAGATGAGTGTATATATGAGTTGGACATTTAGAAAAGACGAAACCCATTCCATAAAAACTAAAAAAAATAAACACTACAAACAAAACTCGGTCCAAAACGTAGCGGTTCATACAAACCGAACCGAAGCGGCAACATGTTCAGGTCCTTGTCCGACCGGTAGAACCGATTATAGAAACCTTGAACAACAAGTCATATTTTTCGGTCAACCTGACCCAACCTGTTACCAAACTCTTTATCTATGATTAAGTTTGTTCATTCATTCATTTATATACGTGTGACATTTTGTGCTAACAAACTTAAAAACATCATATGAAATTAATGTTATTCATGACTCAGAAACAAGAATAGCATCCCAAATAATATCCATATCTAACGAAGGCATTCTACTGAGCTGAACCCCTTCTCCAACCTCCGGCGGCATCACCTCCGAACCACCACGGACCGACGGTGTATCCAATGACCCGATCTCCGGCAATGCCTGTGCTAAACCATCAGCCCCCACGTCCACCACCCGTTTCGATACAGCTTGTAGTTTCGCTTCCAGCAAAGCTGCAGTACTCCCAGTACCTGAGTTAGCCTTCAACTGACTCTTTAAATTCGGGAAGTTTAAGTTCGCGCTATCGCCTCGTAGGATATACGCGGCGGTATCGTACGCAAACGCAGCTTCTTCCGCGGTCTCAAACGTCCCAAGCCACACGCGTGTTCGGTTTCTTGGTAACCGGATTTCCGCCACCCATTTTCCCCAATGCCTTTGTCTTACTCCTCTAAACAGCTTCCTTGGGGAACATATTTGGTTCCCCACGTACTTCATCGGTCGGGTTCTTGTGCAAAAGTTCAGCCAGAAACGATCACCAGTGTGGTGAGTCGCTGGTTTCCGGCTGAACTTGAGCCAATCCTCCACCGGCTGTAGAGTGACAGACAGTTTGGGTCCGTTCAACATTTTTGACATGTCAGTGAACGGACCCAAACATGAGTCAAGGGCCGGTGGACAGGATTGATCAAGATTTGCTGGAATACAGCACACACCACGGTCTGGTGTGAGAAAAGAGGATATTGAACAACTACCGCCGCCACCATCTCTGCCGTTGCCGTTGCCGTTCCCGCCACTGGCACCACTGTTGAGATTGGATGAAAATGATGGAAGTAGGTGATGATTTTCCATTGGAATATGAAGGAATTATGGGATGATCAAATGGTGCAAAAAGATGAAGACTTTAAGGTTTATATAAAGGTTAATGATTACTTAAACTAAACAAACCAACTGTTAGCGAAATGATGATGATGATGATCCAAAATTATATTTATATATATTCATTTCGTTTGAATAAACGTTTAGGTATAAGTTGTTTGTGTTTTATGTCATGATGTTTACATATTAATATGTTATGATATATCAAAGTAAAAGATATATAAAAAGATGTGGTACTTAACTAAAGGTACTCTTTAATCCCAAAATCAACTTGGGTTACTTGAGTTTACATATTAATATGGATTTATTTATCTATATAGCTCATTATTAAACATTAATCCACTACAATTTGTATATTTAATTGGTTTGTGTTTTTATGATGAGAAACCTTAATTAATTAAATTGTCTAATCGTGTTTAAATATGTATCATAGTGAAGAAACTCGAACATTAATGATGAAATTTCATTCAGTTTGGTTTTAACCATTTCAAATTTGGTTTCGTTTGATTTGTCTAGAGAATCAAACCGAAGAAACTAAAATAAGAAATTAGAATTCTAAACCGCTAAACACACTATTATACTGATTTAAAACCAAACAATTTAGTAATTATTACAAAAGTATAAACACAAAAAAAATCTAAAAGTCTAGAATAAGTTAAGTTCAAACATTACTAGCCTAAACGTAAAGAAACTTAAACATCAAACATTATTTATCTTGAATGTAAGATAAGTTTAAAAACCGGTTTTAAACTATGAAACAATATTAATAAACTGAAGAGACAAGCTGAATTAACCAGAAAACCAAAAGGCTGGACAGTTCGATCATTGACGACTCATAGCATACAAATTGAACCGGTCAGGAGCCAATATTCGGTTTGATTCGGTTTTCAAAACGATGATTTAAAGATATAATTTTATTTGTTCGAACTCTCAAAATTTTGAGCTACAATCTTATACTTTTATATTGTTTTGTAAGAAATGTAACTACCAAATAGTATTTATTTCGGCTGAGATCAAGAATTATTTGACACGTTGTATGCTTAAAAAGAAAAAGGTTAAACATGACAACTAAAGAAAAATGAAGCCTTAGTAACCGCAATAAAGAGTTACTACATATGATATATACCGCTATTTTCTTTCGACAATATGTATTGCAAAACTTATGATAAGCTACATAAATGATATGTTTTTCGACTAATAATTACCACCAATCGCATCAAATAAACTTTTCTATTTTTGTAATTGTCGCTTTTTAATGTTTTGGCACCTTGTCTCACTACAATTAACACATATTTATTTATTTATTTAGCTCGAGATTAAAGTAACCGAATGAAATATCGGAAGAAAAGAGTAGGCGTAAATAAGTAGCTTAGAGTAATAATCGGAATTACTGAAATATTAGTTGGTGAAAAAAATCAAGAAAAGATATAATTTAAAATCAAAGTATCAACGGTATGTATTAATTACCCGCTCTAAAATATTCACCTTTAAATCTTAATTAAGAACTTTTGAAAACCTCTAAACTTAGATGGGATAACGAGTCAATCTATATATTAATAATGTCGTGTTCGGATTAACCAATTTAATAAACTAGTTATATAATAAAATTTAAACCTAATTACATTTGGAGTTAAGTTCAATTATGCTCTTTGAGGTTTGTTAAAAATAATCATTTTCCTCCAAAAGATTAAAAATATCAATGTACCTTCAAAGTTTTTATAAGTTGTTTCAACTATATCTAAAATATTAAAGCTTATGAAGAGAAATTGAAACAACATATGAAAACTTTTAAAGGTAAATTAATGTTTTTAATCTTTCGCAAGAAAATGATTACTTTAATCAAACCTTAAGGAGTAAAATTGAAATTAACTTTTGTATTTGTTTCCAATCATATTTGGAATAATCAACCCTAATCTTATGTTCTTTTTGTGCTAATAATGCACTTCGTTCCTACTATTATATATTTTTCTCTTATTTATATGTACTTAATATTAATATTGAATGTCATTATCTTTATGCTTATTGGCTAGACGGCTTTTGAGATGTGTTTAGGGGCATTCATTAGCGTTAATTGCCAATTTTGGAAAGGTTGTTGCCATCCACAAACGCCACCACTTCCACCGTTTTCCCTAGTTTTTAATTCTTTTTTATGTTTATATTATTAATAGATAAAAGTTAAACATTTCTATCTTTTAGAATATAATAATGCAAAAGTCAAGCAAACAGAAAATAACACAAAATGTTAAAAACAAACGGGACAATGTCACATTCTTGCTATGCAAGCAACATTACGATATAATGAGTTTCTAATCAATCATCAAAATTCAATAAATTATAAAGAAGGAAGAGGATCTGAGAACTAGTTTTATTTTAAGAATACGAGAACTTGTTTTTTTTTCCGCCTATTTTTCTACGTTATTATTTTTTTCAAAAAATTACGTCATAATATTAAAAAATTTTATTTTAAGTTTTAGTATAAATATTTCTACGTTATAATTATTTTTCAAAAAATATTACGTCATAAAAATTTTTCTACCTTAATATTTCTATATTACATATATGCAGTACATCCTTATTATATTTATGTTGTACAAATAACTATATATATATATACATATATATATATATATAATATTGACGCGTACATTTTTTTTCTTTTTGATATAACAATGCTATACTCAAATTAAAGACATGAAATGTAGTGGTTTAATGATGTAATTTTTAAAAATAATAATAATAACGTATGCTTATTCTATAATCAAGCTTTGGAATATCGGTCTCTTGTTTTTATGCTTATTCTAATGTTTCAAAAATCGAGCTAGATTATGATCTATCATTTTCTGTCTATTTAATTACAAGCTAACAACTTATCGATTTTTGAAACATTGGTTTAAACTGCACCACCAAAAGTTAGTGCAAATTAATGACAGTGGAAAGCATGGAAAAAGGAATAATTGTGAATGTTTAATATTGCATTTTTACGCTTTCACAAATTTATGTAGACAAACTTTATGTACACTTTTATCAAAAAATAGACTATATCAACATATAATTACACCCGGAAATAGTTTCGCGTGCAATCAATCTTCTTTGTTTTTCCTTTATTAGCTAACTCGACCATACCATATTTTATGATCAATATTACCCATGAATCATAATATTATATTATTTATATAAATAATATATGTTAAATAGAAATTATACATATTTCTATTTTCTATGTTAAATAGAAATTATACATATATATGTTACACTAAACCCCTCCAACCGCTTTAAGTACACAATTGAATGGTTGAAACCTAATATGTATCATTTATGACACAAATAATTCATTTTGTTATCACCAAATCCATCCAAACCGCGCGCTTAATAAATGGTTGAATTTTGTAAATAGTAATACATTTGTTTCATCCTTAATTATATTTTAAGATCGTGATGAACACTAAGCCACTAAAACTATCGGTTGCCTCATTGGTTTGATTTTCAAAACTCCCCATAGCTTCTTAATATATACATATATCCTTGTATAACTCTGCACGTATGTATATGTGTGTATGTGAACATGCATTGTTTATATATGCATATTAGAAATTAGAATACAAACTTATGTGATATAAACGTATATGCATATTAGAATTTTGAATACAAACTTATGTTAAATAGTCAAATACGGCATAGTTTTCAGCTAAGATGACTTGTATGAATACTACATTATACCTAACCATCATTGACATCATGTTTTGTCCACTAAACGTGACTTAAAATAGTAGTGAGTGCGCTTTTTGGGTTATTTAAACACATTATCCTACAATTAAGTATTATTATTTAAGTTTAAAATACTTTTAAAATAGAATTTAATTTTTGTGGTCCAAAACCACGAGGATTAGGTACACAAAAGCAAAAGTGACCATAAAATATAGGAACTCATCGCCACGTGTCAAAATGTATGCGGCTAAAAAATTTTAACTTATAAGCCACCCATAGATTTGGGAATATGGAGAATATAGGCACATCGGTTTATTATAGTGTGCTTGTTTTGTGGTTTATAAATGAAAAGGTTATAGGAAGAAAAAAACTTATAAAATGTGATTGTTTTTAAAGCTACCCTCACTTTTTTTTTCTTCTTTTATTTATATGAAAAACAACCATGACCTTTCATTACATAATAAAACCAAACTTCTTAGTTAAAGAGTTATCGTATGATAATCGATTATAATCGTTAAGTTCAACTCATATTAATTTTCTTGATGTTTTTATATAAATAAAAGACAAATTCTGATGTCCGAGATCAATGGATTCTTTTGATGCCACCTTTCGTTCTGTCACTAATCACCCATGTACTATAGTTTCTATTAAGCTCATCTATACAACTAAAGTATTTAATATATAAACTTAAATATTTATGCGCTTTAATTAGTTTCTATTAGATCAGACAAAAAGATATAGAGCAATAACAATCTAATACATACTTGACATATAGAGTATTTGTTACCTTAATGAAGAAAACTAAAGTCGGAATTAGTTCACATACATTATCTCTTTTGTGATCATTTACTAATTTGCTTCTTAATAACATACTATTTCTTATCATAAATTAGCATTAGTTTAAAGCAATGTATAAAACTTATATACATAAGTGTATCATTTTAATCATTATAATTATTTTGTTTCTACCTAATCCTTAAAAATATGTTATATATCCTATAATTTCATTAAGAGTGTGCATTCTTAGGTTTATAAAAGTACACTTGGGCCTATGTTTGTTACTACACGAGGATGAACATATTTGTTTTTTTGGTAACAAGACAAAAATAAAAACAAAAATAAACTGGTAACGACGAAAATGAAGAAAAACTACAAATAACTAAAAGAACGAAACAAATAATATTTCTAAATAAATTATCGATATATATTGGTATACATGATTTAAATCTACAAATAATATTTAAATCTAAATTAATAAAGTATCGATATTTAAATCTACAACGTTTTCTAATTAAGTAATTAGTTATACATGATTTATTTGCAATAAAAGAAGCTTAGAAATTGTTTAAAATATATTAAATTATTTACAATTTCAATTATCGTAATACTAATAATACTTTGAAATCATATTTGATAAGCTTATTTATAAAATATAAAAATAACAAAAATGGTAGTTAAAGCCTCTAATTATGGTAGTGGACTAATAACTTTCAATTTGATTATGTTAAGATAACTTAATAAGTTGGAATGTTTTATTAATATTGTCTTTTTGGTTAACGTTTGAATCATGTTATATTATAATATATAAATAAATAAATAAATGAGTTGTAGAGATAATCTTGTTTAGTTGACCATAAGTTTAAGAAAATACATAACAACTTCACCAATTTTGCTATTAAATATACTCCATTATTTATTTACAAATTTCGGTGCTAATTTGCTTATATTTTAGCGCTTTTTTATTATTTAATGAGAATATTTACCTAGGTTTTTGTATTATTTATAGTAGTCATAACATCGTTTTGTTTCATTAAATAAGTTCTTATCAGTTGTAATAAAAAACCAAACCAAACCAAGCCGCATAAAAAAGTATCTAACATAACCAATTAACTAAATGAAATTATTTATTTATATAGACATGACAAATTATTTGATTAGTCTAAAAAATAATAATCAAGCTTCGCTACATCTATTTATGTGTTTTAAAGACATAAATGGCTTGAAACGCAATAGGAATTTTATGGTTAGAACCAAACTGCATAAGACAAGTAACTAAGTGAACCAACTAACCGAATAAAATTAACTTATGTATACAGATTTGACAATTTTTTTTTTATTAGTCTACGAAATAATAATCAAGCTTCACTATACCATGTGTTTTGAAGACATAATTGGCTTGAAACAAAATAAAAATACTCTATCGTTAAAGAAATAAAATACCTTGGTTTATAATAGACGAAACTTTTAAATTTTATAAGGAAATATAGGGTGGTGTTATAGTAAAAAGTCTATTTAATCTAAAAAGTTTATGAAGAATTTCGAGCTCTACATGTTTCCTTTTGTTATTATAAAGGAAAAAAAATATTTTGATCATTGTGTTAAATACATCAGGTTATTTGTTAAATACAACATGTCATTATGTCAAATATTAGTTTATTATGTTATTTTTCTTAATCATTTGTTATATGTATTCATCATTGTATTTTACGTTTTAGATCACTTTGTGTTATTTATTATTATTATTATTATTATTATTATTATTATTATTATTTAGATATTATATGTGACACCCTACATAAATCCCACATCGGCTGTGGACAAGAGAGATTCATGGTTCATAAGGAATGTTCTGCCTCTAACACCAACAACGTGTTTTTGGCGTATTGTCTGTGGATGAGAGGAGAACTCCACAATTAAATGTGTTCGGGCGGGAGTAATCCAGAGATGGGTGACCTTCCTGGAAAGTTTTCACCCGGGGGAACCAAAAGCAAATCCGTGAGCTTCGCGTGGACAAAACGGACAATATTGTTGGTGTGAGGGGGAGGGGGCGGGTGTTACAAAATAGTATCAGAGCCACTCCTGTGCCGTTCGGGATGTGGAATATACCTCACCAAGGATGGTGACTTTTCGGGCTCATCGAAGACGATGAGTCCAAAAAGGGGGGGGGGTGATAGTGACACCCTACATAAATCCCACATTGGCTGTGAACAGGAGAGATTATTGGTTCATAAAGAATGTGTTGCCTCTAACATCAATAACACGTTTGGGCATATTGGTTGTGGATGAAAGGAAAACTCCACATATTGTTGGTGTGAGAGGCCGGATGTTATTATATAAAATTGTTGTTATCTAATCACTGGTTTTTACAATTATAAGTATAAAATAATGTTATTTCATAAATGTGTTATTCAAACTCATAGCGTTCAAGATAACACAACAACGAACCAAAATCACAAGGAGACATTTCGTCATTGTGTTTTACATATATATATAAGTATATAAGTATATATATATAATTTTTTATTTTTTGATGTATTAGATCAATTTGGTTGTTATTTATCATTGGGTTTTATGTGGTAGAATTACACAGTAGTGTTATTTTACCACTATTGAAAAAACACAATACTATTAAAAAAACAATAAATAACAAAAATATACAATTAACCGCACTAAATACATACTGACGAGCAGCCTTTAATGAGACTAAAATCGTAAATGTTTATTATCTTTTTATATAACAATATTGTACTTGTTTTAAGTAATAAAAACGCCTGTAATTAGTGTAATTTTTATAAAAAAATATATGTGTTAAAATTATCTTATAACTATAACAAGATTATAAAACTAACTTAAAGAGTTTAGAGAGAATTGTAGAGAGAGATGAGAAGAAATGTATAACTCTTGAATTATGTTCAAGATGTGGCATCTTTCTCATTGCCATGAAGGTAGTATTTATACTACAAATACATGTACTCTTTGATAGGTAACTATTTAGGAGTCAACTAGTAAATAATTTTACTTTCTAGACTTTAAAAAATCACATCCAATAATTTATGATATTTCATGACACTCCCTCTTGGATGTCACTTTTTCAAACTTCAGGGTCTTGAAATGCTGCCTCATTAAAAACCTCGCTAAAGAAAAACCCAATGGAAAAAAAACCTTAGCTAAGGAAAAAAGAGTGCAGTTTATAACTCCCTCTCAAATTGTCTTCTGTAGATCATCACATTGCATGTACGTGTCGCATGTCAATATCATAAACGTGTTTTCTAAAAGTTGTTGTAGGGAGTGCCTTTGTTAAAAGATCAGCTGAATTGTTGCTAGATTGAACGTATTTAATTTCAACTTGTTTATCTTTAATATGGTCTTAAGTGTATAAAAAATAATCTTGGAGGTATATGTTTCGTTCTATCACTTTTGATATACCATTCTTTCATTTGTGAGACACAAGCTGCATTATCTTCATAGATTGGTGTTGGATCTATTTCTTTCTCTAGTCCACAAGAAGTTAATATAAGTTGTGACATAGACCTTAACCATACACATTCTCTGTAAGCTTCATGTAATGCAATGACTTCAGCATGATTTGAGGAAGTTGCAACAAGTGTTTGTTTTTGAGACCTCCATGAAATCGCCGTTCCTCCATTCTTAAACACGTATCCGGTTTGAGATCTGGCCTTATGAGGATCGGATAAGTAACCTGCATCTGCATAGCCAACTAAACCTTCTTTTGAATCATTAGAATAAAACAAGCCTAAATCAATAGTTCCTTGTAGATATCGAAAAATATGTTTGATCCCATTCCAGTGTCTTTTTGTGGGAGATGAACTAAACCTTGCCAACAAATTTACTGCAAAGGAAATGTCCGGCCTTGTACAGTTAGTAAGATACATAAGAGCTCCAATTGCATTAAGGTATGGTACCTCTGGACCAAGAACTTCTTCATTTTCTTCACAAGGTCGAAATGGGTCATTATCAATACTGAGTGATCTAACGACCATTGGGGTGCTTAAGGAATTTGCCTTGTCCATATTAAAACGTTTTAAAAGCT